>VZTA01027732.1:96292-134580 GCA_013398855.1 Mohoua ochrocephala | reverse complement strand
AAAAATAAAAAATCCAAACCCAATCGACAGACACAATAAAGCTCAGCAGGAAAGGTCTTCAAGAAGGGGGGGAAAGGCAAGAAGTTTGCCTTTGCTTTGACAGAAGTAAATATAAACAGAAACTGCTCTCATTCGTGACTGGTCATTCAGAATTGCTCAAAGCAGTGAAGGACNGCAGTGCAGGACTGTGAACAAAGCATACATAACACATTATTCTTCTCTCCAGAGCGTGATGGAACTCGATGCCTGACCTCTCCCCTAAGAGAGAGACAAGATTTAAAGCCTTCATATTAAATTTTGCATAGAAATTAAGATCAGGCAAATGGGAGAGAAAATAAAGAGCTATTTTCAGTGAACATGTTAATGAAATCAACCTAATAAAACATAAATTAAATTATATTTTTTTAATAGCTGCAAAAAAAGAAAGAAACTGGGAAGTTCTCAGAGTGTAACAAAGCATCTTTGATGCAAGGAAATAATTAGAGAATCAGATACTTTTAAAATTACATAGAATCATAGAATCATTGAAGTTGGAAAAGACCCCTAAGAACATGGAGTCCAGCCTTGGACTGAACATCAACATATCAACTAAACCATTGCTCCAAGTGCCACTTCCAGTTGTTTCCTAAGCACCTCCAGAGATGGTGACTCTACCACTTCCCTGGGCAGCCCATCCCAATGCTTAACCATCCTTTCAGTGAAGAAATTGCTCCTGATGTCCAGCCTGAACCTTGGTGCAGCTTGACCTCCTTTTAAAAACAGTATTAACAACAGCTTTACTGCTGGCTGCTCTCTTTTGATCTGGCCAAGCCATGTATGTTGCTGGTTTTTTTCAAAAGTTGTGTACGTTATGGTCTGATCTTTTTTTTTTTAATATCTCGAAGTCACTTTGTTTTACTTGCTATGAAAAACCTCATTTAAAAAGAAAAAAAAGATACTGAATTATATAAAAGTATTTGAAGGTAGAATGCCCAGCATTAGCCAGTTTCTTTCCCCATAAATAGTATGTTCCTAGTATTAATAAGCATATTAACTGTGGTTAAAAGTGAGGCAGCAAGGCAATGGTAAAATATGTGTTACATATGCTCATTTTTTCATGCAGCTTCACACATCCCTCATTTATTGTCTCGTGTTTCAGTAGACTTTCAATATATTTGTAGCTTTCAAGAGATACCTAATCTTACTGTGAAAGAAACTGAACATTCTAAACAGGTCCCAAGCAGTTTTAATTAACACTGCTTGCATTAGTTTAGAGATTTTAGAACCTGACATGACAACAGCTCCAGGTGTTTTCTTGATGTGTTGCAACTCCACATTGGAGCAATTCAGAGCTACCAACCTAAACGTGCCACAGTTTCCACTGGGAGACGAGGCAGCCCGTGATGAGTATGTTGAGGGAAATTCTTATCTGGAAAAATCGAGGGTCTGCAGCATGTACATATAACCTTTAGAAGGTTTTCCTAAATTCCTTAAAAACCCACTGTTCAGAGAAAAGTCCTGAAGACACTTAATTCAACTGCACACAGTCCTGAGCAACCTGCTGTAGCTACCACTGCTTGAACCAAGGGGGGTGCTCTAGATGATATCAAGAGCTGACTTCCAACCTAAAGGGACTCTGTAATCAAAACTGGAATTATCAATTGGAAGTATTTTAGTTGGAATTAAAATTGGTTTAAAGGAGTAAAAAACTGCTCCTTTTTGTCAAGGATGAAAAAGAGTAATTTGTGGAAGTGGGCTAATCCACTAAATGAATTTTCTGATTGTTTCAACACAATTGTCTGCTTTGCATCTGTACAAGCAACAGTTTCCTGAAATGAGGTATGAGTTCAGAGCAAGGTGATGAAATTACAGGAGCACTCATCACTCAGCTAACATAACTGTGGAGATGTGTGATAGAGGGATGGATCGTTGTGTAGAAAATTTCATTAATAAGCAGTAAATATTACAGGTTACAGCAGTGTTACAGCGCATACTACTGGATGCTGAAGAACCCACCCCAGGCTTATGCAGAAATTAAGTTTTCAAAACTCAGTCAACTTTTCACTAAATTCAACAATTTCAATGTCTAAACATCTCCTTACTCTGCCTTACAGCCATTTTTGTTTACTGGGATGGATGCAACAAAAGCAACAAATCTGTGTCAAAACCACGACCAAGCAAAGATTATTGGATAATAAATCAGTGAAGATTTATGAAGTTACCCTGCGGGTGAAAGAAGATAAATCCCACAAAGTTGTTTTCTGTTTATTATGAAAACTTGCAAAACTTTTTTTTCATTTATTTTTAGGGAAAAAAATGCATACAAGTATACTCTGTAATGGATAAAAAAGATTTGTCTCCGAAATTCACAAGTTAGCTAATCATGACAACTCTCCTAAAGTAAAATATTCTGGTTTTCCACTCATCAAAATAAGCATTTCAGTAAAGCCTCTGGGGTATTTCCCAAGTGTTAGGAAAGGAAAAGGAGAGAGACCCTGCTTTCAGGAAAACACCTTGTCGATTTTAGCAGCTTGAGCAGCTGCCCCCGCCAGGATCAGCTTCTGAGGGGTCTCAGTGCCAGCAGTTTGAGTGTTGCACTCTGCCAACATCATTTTGTTACAATCTGTGATTTTAAATCAGCAAGATTTCAGGTAGAAAATAAAAAGCTTAAACTTTCTTGTGGGTTGCTGGGTCAATGTTATCCCTTTGGCTGCAATTTGCGATATTAAGCCTCTGAAGGCTTAATAAGACAATAATTCAAGAAGCTTTAACTTTCAGTCATGACATGACATTTCATTAATATGTTTTTAACATATTTATCTGGTTTGATCATTAAAACAGCTTAAGAGTGTGAGATCACTGGGGGTGTCACTATCTACTTCCCCGTTCCTGCCCATCGTCCCAGCTGTGCTGCAGCTGGGTTGTTCTGTAGGCTCTGGGGCTGTCTGGAGTTCACATGCCGAACCTCACACTAAAAAGGACCTTTTAGGATCCACAAAGTGATGAAATCCTCCCTGCCTGGGTCTCACAAACTCAGTCCTGGCTGTGTGCAATAATGAGGCATCAGGGAAGGGTGACGTTGCTGCTCAGTCTAAGCTGATACTTCAGCTGTCAGGTTTTTTATCTCATTACTTGAAAATCCCTGAACTTCACTTGAGTAATCCACATGCTCACTTCAAGAGTTCGTACCCAACCCAATTTGAATTTTTAAGGTACCTGTCTATAGAAATGAAACAGAAGGATTGAATGAACTGGCAGAAAGGCAGCTGTTGCCTCAGAAAACGAATGGGCAAAGGCTCAGAAACAGAGCAGCAGATTTGGAACCTGAGAGCCGTGCTTGGCTCCAGGAGTCACCTGCTGTGCAGGACAGGGTAAGTCCCTTCACCTCTTCCTGCACTTCCTCTCCTGCACTGTCCTGCGATCTGCCCAGGCTGTGATAAGGCTTTGACACCACGTGTTTTAGAGAGTCAAGCCAAGGTAAGGCTGCAAGGTGATGCCAGGGCATGCAGGTATTAACAACGCCGATGGTGAGGCTGAACAGTCCCCAGCCCCTGAGCAGCGTTTGCAGGCACAGTCCATGTGAGGTAACTCGGCGTTTCATCAGAGATTTTACCCCATCAAAGGTAAATTTAGTCCTCAAATTTGGATTTCAGTGGGTGGTGCAGATGCAGGCGTGGCACCCACTGCCCCAAAGACAGGCAGGTTTACTGAAACACTAACTAGCACTTCTAATTCTGAGCTGAACAGGGAGCATCCTGTGTAAGATCTTCCACTGGCTCCTTCCAACTCAGAATATTCTGGGATTCTGTGGCTCCAGTGGCCAAAGACTGAGAGATGAGAAAGTCAGTGATTTGTCCTGTTTTAGTGATTTAAAGAAAAAATTTTCCTCTCAAAAAGGTTGGTTCCATATCCTTGAAAGCTACATGGTGATTTTTATTGGTTGGTGTTGGCATAAATGGCTCCTGTGCTCTGTTAACCTTGGGCCAGGGGTGTCCTGAGCTGGCCCTCAGGTGTCACAGTCAAGACTTGGTTATGAAGGTTGGCAGCATCACTGGAGGAGGCACCACAGACAAACAAGGTCTGAGCCAAGAACACAGAAACCCAGCCCTACTCTTAGGAAAACAGAAAAGCTCTATGAATCAAAATCAACTTCACATCCTCAGGGGATCCCCTGGTGAAGGTCATTGTGCCCTGTGGCACAGAGCAGAGATGTCTCACCCATCCCTAGAACTTGTGGCGATTTGTGTCCCACGCTGCCCATGATCCGTGCAGCACTGGATATCTGGCTTGCTCACAGATGCTTTCAACGGATACAAAGGGATCTCTGCAGCTCCCACAGGAGTTACCACCACCTAGGTCTCTCCTAAACAAAGCCATCTTTTCATTCCTGGTTTATGAGAAATCTTAGTTTTATTTATTACTGTCACCAACTTTATTGCTGATACGTTTTCTGCTGTGGCGAGACATAAGCTGGACATTTTCCAGATCTGGATGTACTGGTAAAAGGCATAATAATGCCTATAATGTGACATTATATGCTGGTTTTCCTATTTCAGCTTCTGTTACTTACAGCATATTTTTTTTTTGTTTATGCCAGTTGATTTATCAGCTCTTCACAGCAATTCTCAGGTCTTCCTTTCCCTAAAAGACTCAGCCATGTCTGTCAACAGTTCAGGTTGTGTCTTCTGATATGGATTACCTTACATATGCCAACATCTATTTTATCAATCCTATTGCTCCAAATTACCTGACTTTCAAGTAATTTGGAATTCATCAACACCTCCTTTAAGCTTTGCTGGCCAAAAAAAACCTGCATCTGCAAATTTGCTGCTACTTTTTGTCTACCAAAATAATCAATCGCCAGTTTCAGCACAGATATTTACAGCCAGCTTTGTCTGATTGCAAGTTTATCATTTATTTCTGTACTTGGCCCTCTGGCTCTTCGCTAGTCTCATATATCAGGAAAGTGCCTGTCCACTTAGAGTCTGATGTATTTCTTATTGTCACAGCACATTGAGACATAATCATTCAGCACTGTGAGGAATTGCTGCTGCCAATTCCATCCCAATTTACGTGTGCACGGCTGGTTGTCCTTTGTTACTGATTTATCACATTTGCCCACCCTGGCACTGCGCACTTATATTTTTACACATATTTTTACACCTGCCTGCATGGCACAGTTTTTTCTGAGTCCAGCACATCCTCATCCCACCAGGGACTCGGTGCTTCCTTGCTTGTCCCTTAATCTGCCCCCACAAAGCCCAAGAACTCCCTAAGCCTCTTCCCAATATCCCTGTGCCTGTGAGTCTGCCCTCAGTCTAAGCAAACTGAGCAGCAATTGAGCACCACCTTTGCCATTTAGCTTGTCCCCCTTTCAGACACAGCAATAGCATTCTATCATTATTATCCCCAGTTTAACCCACTTATGGCCCAACCTGGCTTATAAAATTTTAGGGCAAATAGTAGGGATGCCAAACATCAAAAAAAAAGAGGTGAAGGGTTGAGTTTTGGTTTTAACTGGGCCCTTGCAGTGATCCAGTTTCAATCACAGCTGGTCCTGCTGGAGCAGCACAGGGAGGGCACAGGCAAGTCCTGTCTGGGAGCTCAAACAAGCAGGTGAGGAGAGGAGGGTGTGGAATCCAAGGGGAGGCAGAACACCTTAAGCCTCATTGCAAACCTTCAGCCAGGAAGTCAAGACGTTCCTGTCACAGGCCAAAACTCCTGTCTTAGGTGCTGAACAAGCACAGAGTGAAATCAGCTGTTAATCCAAACAGCAAATACATGGAATATGCATGAAGAGTAAACCATCAGGTGTGTACAGAAAAACTAATGGTAGTTTTAGGTCTTTTTGAAATGCCTTGGGATTTTTCATTGAGAATCTAAGATTTATGCTGTGCAAGTTAAGAATTAACTCTAAACCAGTCCTTTAAAAGACGGATGAAGAAGGAAGTACAACAAAAATCAAAGGATGTGGTGAAGGTCAAAGTTGAGAAGAATTGCAGAAGAAATTAACTTCTCCCATTCAAGGCTAAAAATAACCCCAGAGTACGAGATGAGACTGGTTCAACTAACCACAGGGTCAACAAAATCAGGCTTTGAGTGAGAGGCATAGATAACTCTGAATTATCTCTGTCCAGAAATACCTATTTTCTGTATTGATCTTTATATTAGAGTTTAAAATACCAGCCTTGCCCCATGAGAAATGGAACTTTGGTGCTGATCTTGCACATGTTTAGGTTTATGTTTTCAATATTAGTTATATGTTTTTCTTTGAAGTTACACTTGTGACACCTTTTTTTAATATATATAATTTCTGATCTTTATCCCATGGGTAACATTTTCTATAAAGTTCTCTAAAACTGCTTTGAAGGTTATTGCAGCAGATCCTTCAAACTCCACCGATCTCTATCAGATTTGGGTGGGGGAAAAGGAAGGACCAGTATTTTTAGTGTTACTGCAACAATCCCATACACTGACTCTGCCAAAGCAGGCATTTACAAGCACTTTTTCTCACCCAAACTAGCCCTGTCTTCTGAAGCTCCCTCTGCAGCAGGAGTGACCACGACAGGCTATTTTCCTGCAAGGCTTCATGTCCTCCAAATGAGGAACACCAGTTTTCTGGAATAAGAAACTTTGACTCAGTTGATTTCGTTCCTCTTGAATTTGTGACCACAAAAATTATCAGGGGAAAACCCAACAAATTAAAATTTAATTTTTCTAAGAGCTTTTAGCTAGATGTTGCGAAGACAAGAATTAGCTAAAATACTTAACAACACCCTTGAAAACTGGCCATGAAGCTCCTGAGTCTCAGCTGGCCAGCAGCCGTCAGTCTCAGACAGCAGCTGCTGCCTTTCTAGCAAAAGACAGTGATTCCTCATGTCCTGGACTTCATGTTTCTTTCCCAAGCAGAAAAATATGATAATCCACAAGAAAGGCAAAACAGCTAATGGCTACATTTCACAGGGGGTTACTGGCAGTAGCTGTAAATTTAAAGATAATAGAGAGGACATAAAGGTGTTCATGTTAAAACACTGACTATGATCCTAGGGGTGCAACATAGCAACAGAATTCTGAGACTCAGAGGTTATATCCAAAATCAGATCGTTTCTTTCCTCTATTTACATTGACAACTTCTCCCTTCTGCTCCAACAGTAACTCCTGTAAAGCATAAAAACCAGCTGCACCAGTGAAGAGCAGTGTAGTGTCACCAGGTACCACATATTAAAACAAATTGCCTCGACCTTGGGTGCTTTGGTCTGGAGCACCAGCTCTCTGAATAAACTTCAGTCAGAAGGTATATCCTAACTCCAGGCAGCTCAGGACTGTCTCTTCCCAATGCTTCAAACAAAATCCCAGCACCTCATGCTGAGGGCAGGGCTGGGAGCACTGCCCAGCCACTTTGCTGAAAAATATTTGCAGTTATTCCAAACAGACAAAGGTTTGGCATCTTTAGAGGTGTCCCAGCCCAGAGGCAGATTTTGAAAACAGCATTGATTTATTTGTGAAGGGATTCTGAGCCATGGACTTGTAACCAACGATGGATTCAGGTTTACCAGCTGAAGCACAATTTTGTGGTGAGAGTCTGGTCTAACAAAATTAAAAAACCCAAACTATTCATTCAAAAAAATGTAATTATGAGTTGTCACCTGCCCATGTAATCAGTGAAACAAGCCCTTTGATAAGAATTTAGAAACAAGAATCATGAAAGCATGAGCCAGGCAGTTCTAGTGTTTCCTCAAGGAATGAGTGGCACGGAGGAGAGGAGCAAAGCGAGAGGAATCGCAGGCTCACAGACCTTTCCTGATCCCCTCAGAGTGCCCACGTGCTAGCTGCTCTGTGCCACTGGAAACACACACTGCTGAGCTCTCAGCTCAGAAGAGCAGGATTTCAGAGCAGGAGAGCGGGGAGTCTGTCCTGTCCCTGCAGGGAAGCTGAAGGCCCATTACACACAGCACGGTGCTGGCCACGCGCTTTCCAGGCAGCCACGGCTGTGTCAGAGCAGTGCAGGGAAAGCTCCGTGCGCCAGGCAGGTACCTGGCTACAAGAGACCCTTAAACCATCGATGCCCGGGGTCAGTGGCCCTGCTGTCACACAGCTGAGTACAATGTACAACCCTCCTGTCCGTCCCCTGGCAGCACAATCTCTGCTAAAAACGACATTTTAAGATGCTTCGCGTTCAGATCTGCATCTTGCAGATAAAGCAGGAGCATCTTTGAAGCATTAATTGACTTGAAAGCCACTCAACAATTGCACAGCGAGGCGATCTTCAGCTTCAATGTGCCTCGGCACAGAGAACGAATACGTGGGTTATAAAAACAATTCGCTCATGAGGCATCTGTACTTGTGGGAAGTGAAATACAACCATTTGTGTCCTACCATTTGTGCCGGGCCTGTCGATAAACCTCCCCTGACAGGATGAAATAGTGCTCCAGTAAAGGCATCCTTAACCTAATGCGCCTCTACAGCACTGGGCCGGACTAGGTTTGAAAAACAGCCTCTTATAATACACAGATGAATTTAGCACTTAAGAAGATTAATGGATTCATAAATAGCCTGGAAATCCAAACTCATTGAATTTAGTTCACGGAACAGGTCAAATAGGCATTTATCAAACCATCTGGCATTTTGATTCCCTGGGGAAACTGTGGCCGAGCTACAGATAACTGAGGAGCCATTGCAGCAGGGAAGGCTTGGCTTTCCCTGTGCTCAGCTTTCCTCTGGAAATCTCTGGCACTAATTAGAAAGCAGTAGATCTTTTTGGACAGAAGTGTGTTTCTGTATAGTCACTTACATTTTGAAGCGTTGCTGCTTAACGCAAACATAAGCACAGCCAGGGTCTAAGTGAAAGTATTTATGCTGCAATAAATAGCTTGCCATTTGCTCTAGGCCATGAAAGGACACTCATGTGCACCCCCTTGAGCAGCTTACAAAAAAAAAAAATCACCAGAGTTGTTCAAGGATCTCAAAAAAAACCCCGAGGTTTGAGCAGTTAATTTATTTTTGTGAGTAAAATATCAAATTATTTTATTAATATGCTTTGATACATAAAACATCATTCTTTCTGGTCATATTAGCAGCTTTCATTGAAGATTTCAAAGATAAAACACTTAAGATGTCATATAAAAGAAAAATGATCAGTATGGCATAATATGACACGCTACATGGTACATATTAGTTGTGGAAATACAAAATATTTCATGTTTGTCACCACCATGGCTGCCATGCCATGAAACGATCTACAAATAAAAACAATGTATTCCTTGAAACAATATATTCATTGAAAAATTAAACACATTGAAATTATGTGAATAAGTGGGTTAAGTTTAAGTAGCTTTGCCTCAGAGAAGAATGTTTTGACAAACACGGGTCCATCTGGTTTTCCTGCACCAGTGCCAGGATAGAGGGGGGAGAAAGGATCAAAATCCTGCCTGTGGTCACAGCCAAAATACCCAGACCTGCCCATCCCAGACCTGCCCGGGGCAGGTGCCCTCCCCAGGCGCTTCCCTCCTTTTCACGCGGCCTGGTGCTGCATCCCTGGAGCAGCAGTGCCCTGCTCCCTCCTGCACCCACTGGGGGAAACCAGGAATAGTTTCCTGTTGTTCAGCAGTGCCTGCCGTGGGTGTGGGTGTCCGTCAGGACACGAAGAGGGGCCTGGTTTTGCTGCCTCATCTTGCTCTCATGAAGTTGGGTCACCTGGAGTTGGCCCAATGGAACAAACACCCCACAGACAGACCCCTCTTCCCTCCATTCCCAGAAGGGAACATCACACACCTCTAGGCAAAATTCAAACTTAGTGGTATTCATCTTCCTGTGAGCGCTCAGGAGGCTCTAGGGCACCCACAGGGCAGGTTTACCATCCAGAGAGGGACCCAGATCCCACCAGCTCCCAGGGGAATCTGGAGCCAGATCCAACAAACTCAACCCGGAAGAGTTTGGATCCCGTTATGCATCAGAGGCCCACAAAAACCTTTTCTCTGATGACTAAGTAGGTGAAGGGACTAAATGCTTCAGCAGCACTCCTGCTCCATACAGCCCTTAGACTATTTGCACAGCAGAACAATCACTGTAAAAAGTGCTGGGAAGTACAAGGAAGAGGAGTCGGCCTCGGTTCTGTGTTCCCCCACGCCAGAAGAAACCCCTTCAGTCTGTCCGTCCGGCTGCGTGGCGTTACTGTACACTTCGGTGGCGTTTGCCACCTCCTCAGGAAGGCCCATCTGGAGCAAGAGCTTGGAGATAAGGCTGTTGAACTTGCTCTCTGTGGTAGACCAAGGCTCCTCGCTTGGGGTCGGCCCCTCGGACGTGATGTTCAGCTCCACCGGGTCGAGACAGTAACCTTCGGGAGACCTCTCGAAGAGCACGTCCGTCAGGTCGATCCCGGCCACTGAGGAGGGGGAGGCACACGGAATATCCCTGACGAGCCTGTAGTTCTCCATCCACTCCTTGAGCCACTCGATGCGGCAGTCGCACTCCCAGGGGTTGCGGAAGAGGTACAGCCGCCCCAGGAAGTACACGGGCTCGAACACGGAGAAGGGCAGCGTCGTCAGGTTGTTGCTGTTCAAGTGCAGCACGACCAGGCTGGTGAGGTTCTCAAAAGCCCCTTCCTCGATGTAGCTGATCCTGTTGCGGTCCAGGTAGAGGAACTCCAGCTCCCCCAGGTCCCTGAACCAGGTGTTGGAAATGTTCCTGAGAAAATTCCCCCCCAGGTTGAGCATCTTCAGGCGCCTCAGGCCATCGAAGGAGTTTTCTGGAAGCTCGCTGATCAAATTGTCATTCAGGTACAGGTACTCCATCCTCTGACAGCCCTGAAAAGCTCGCTCGTGGATGACATTGATCTTGTTGTCCTGCAGATTCAGGTATTTCAGCTTGGTCAGACCCTGCAGGGAGTTATAGGCCACTGCTTCGATCCTGTTTCTCTCCAGGTACACGTGGGTCAAGTTCTCCATGCCCCTGATGGCGCCTGGGATCCTTCGGAAGTTGTTCTGGAAGCAGAATAGCTCCTGCAGAGCAGGCAGCTCGATGAAGATCCTGTCTGGGATGTTGAAGAGGTTGCAGTCGGCCAGGTCCAGCCTCACGAGGCGCCGGAGCGCGGTGAAGGTCCGAGTGTGGAGATAGCGAATGTACTCGTTGTGGGCCATCTTCAGCTCCGTCAGGCTGGGCAGCCCCTTGAACGCCCCCGGAGTGATGAAGGAGATGTTGTTGTGGTTGAGCGACAGGGACTTGAGGGAAGGCAGCGTCCCGAAGGCCCTCTCGGACAGGAACTTGATGCTGTTTTTGTCCAGGTTGATGGAAGAGGCTTCGCAGGGGAACTCGCTAGGGATCTGCCCCAGCCCGGCGCGGTCGCAGAGCACGGAGCAGCTCCGCTCCGGGGTGCACACGCAGCTGGGAGGGCAGGAGCGCACGCAGGCCCACACCCCATGGACCTGTGGGACCCAAAGGATCACTGCCGTCCCCACGGAGGCGTGGCAGGAGAGAAAAGGAAGCATCATTAGCAAATTAATTAGTCGCAGCAGGAAAAAGAAATTACACTGTCTTTTCCTGCCCTCTAGCCAGGCTAATTGCCACCTGCACACCAGTGCTGACTGAGGAGCTCTTGAGTAAAATTCCTAAAAATCTTCTGCTGGGGTTTTTTTAAACCTGCTGAGAATATATGGCACCTAGAACAGCATCTCTGATTAATTCCTCTCCCCAAGAGGGGGCTCACCTAGAATTCAGTATTTCTCAGTGTCTCCGTTGTGGTCTCTCTTTGGCCTGACGGGGACAGGGTTTGGCCAGGGAGCAGGCAGGGATGCTTTGAAGGCCAGCAGCTGTGGGTGGGTTACAGCATTCCCGGGTGTGGAAAAGGGGAGGGCAGCGTGCTGAGTCTGGCAGTGGGCAGGGGAGATCAATTAGTTGCCCAAAGTGTGTCAAATTCATACTTTTTGCCTCTTCCTTTCCTTTGTTCATTCAATCTAACATTTTTCCACCAGAGCCATGAGCTGGTGCAGCACCGGAAGGGGAACTCTCAGCTCTCAAGGAGATGCAATGCAGTGTTTGAAAACACATTCCCACTGTGTACGGGTACAATGGCATGAGTAAAAACCAACTAAGAGATATTGTTCCACTGCTGGCTTCATGATCTCATCATAGATGAGAAACTCTGCATCTCCAGCACAGCTTTTGCTGCTTTGCCAGTTCTCGAGACAGTCACCAGAGTGCCTTATGTTTGATGGGAGCACCACTTTGTCCTTTATCAGCCTGACATGGAAGGTGTGTGGCTGCTGTTTCCTCCCAAGTCCCACACAGGTGGCTGAACAACAAGGAAGAGAAGAAAGTTCTTGGGGAGAAACCAGAGAAGAACAAAAGGAATGGGAGACATCAGCCTCCACAGACAAGTTTTTTTTTGTGGGGAAAAAACATCCAGTCAACAAAACATCTGCAAATTTATTTTTTTTTTTATGCAAAATGTTTTTCCCTCTTTCAGAGGGGAAATTTAGGTTAGATATAGGGATGAAATTCTTTACTGTGAGGGTGGTGAGGCACTGGCACAGGGTACCCAGAGAAGCTGTGGATGCCCCAACCCTGGCAGTGTTCAGGGCCAGGTTGGGTGAAGCTCTGAGCAGCCTGGGAGAGTGGAAGGTGTCCCTGCCCATGGCAGGGGGGTTGGAACGAGATGATCTTTTAGGTCCCTTCCAGCACAATCCTTTCACTGATTCCATGAAAAAAAACTCTTTAGAGAGGAAGAACTGAAGGCAGTTTTTTAATTGCTCTCTCAGGCACATGCTCTCCTCAAAAAAATGAGAAGCCACATCAGCAATCTCCATGTACTCACTAGCAGGAAATTGTGCCATTGCTACTGACTGGTCTTCTGCTGCAGTTTATTGGCTCCCACACAAACATAATCCTTTTTTCTTTTTTTTTTTTCCAACAAAACATGAGACACCAACAGCCACCTCTATTACAGCACTGGGCCAGGCTTTCCCCCACACTCCTGCTGAGTGTTCAGAGGGGGAAGTTCCCAGCAGCTGGGCTGCCTCTCTCCGTGGTTTCCAGCACAGCGATTGCCCACTACAGCTGTATTCCCATGGGCATTTTTAATAAGAGAGACTTGTGAGGTGATGTGCCAGGAAGCATCAGCTTCAGCAAGCATCAAGCTTTTATCTTTGCAGTCCTTAAGGCTTTAATGTACAGGACAAATGACAGTCTGAGCTGCAATTGCTCTGCATTTCCTCCATCCTTTCTAAAGGCAACATGCAAGGGACTGTATTTAGGAGTTTACGCTGCCTGTGTAAAGGAGACTTGCAGAATCAGTTGTTGGGCAAGTCCCCACTGAAGGGCATCAGCCCAGGAGCTGCCCAGCCTGGGTCTGTTCAAACCATCCTGGTTATTGCATGTAGAAGAGGTATTCAGATGCATGGAGAGACCATCACAAAAGGATGAGCTGCGGCCTCTTCATCAAAATTCAGGTCCCGTCATGCCTGGGCACACTATTGTGACTGGAGAATTAGCAAAACAGCAACACTTCAAGGATAAATGATAGTGAAGGACTCCGGGAGGTGGAAAGGACTTTAGACAGGTTGTCATTTTGTTTGTCTGCTCTTCCCCTTTTTCCCATGCCCTTATCTAACAGCCACAGCAAAAGGAGAGTTGCCTTCAGTCCCCCTGACAAGAGCTGGAGTCCAAGGACAAGAAGGGGAACAACATGCTGGCCTCAGATTGCTCTTTCTTTGTGCAGCCTGCCCAGGGGCTGCCTCGTTTGCTCCCCTCTGCACCAGTCCACCCTCTGCGTGCCAACAGGGGCATATGTTGTTTTTGTTAGGCAGTTACATAAACCGAGGGCCAGACAGATTAAGGATTTGCCTGTTCCCAAATGTCTGACCGCAGGTGGTTGTCTGGAAAACGAGGGATGCAAGTTTTGCTGCTGGTAGGGAGCCCTGCATGGGTTCAGGGTGACATCCAGAGGGGCATTTGGGCACAGGCTGTCCTATAGGTGAGGCTGCCCTGAGCAAGCTCCATGTTTAGCTCCAGCTGCCCCAAGTTCAGTCACATCCCTGGCCTTCAGAGCAGACCTCCACCCACGGCTGTGCACACAGTGGGCACCGTAGGAATGAGCCTGCTGATAACCAAATCCCCTCCTTCCCCTCCCTGCTTCTTCTCTAACCACGCAATAACGGAAATGTCTGCACCCAAGCCACATCCAGCCTGTTTTTCTTACACACAGTTGCTAAATCTGGGTCTTCTGCTCATGGCATTTCATAACAGACTTCTAAGATATCTATTTACAAGTGTATTTTTTCACTGTGCAAGACATGAAAGGAAATGCATGAGGACCATCCAAGGAGAAAATATCCCCCCAGCAATAGGAGCTCAGAGAAGCCCCTCAGCAATGCAGCCTTCGTGGCAATATCCCCTCTTTCTCCTGGAAAGGAATTTGGAAAAAATCCTCCACCTGAACCCCACCAAACCCTCGGGAGAGCTGTGGCTCAGGGCAAAAGAGATCAGCTCTCCCCTGTTGGCCAGATCTTCTCTGATCGACACAGCCTGAAACATTCCCATCTTTTCCGCCTTAGTCCTTCCCCTTCCCTAAAAAAGGATGTTCACAGACAGGGCAGCAGCTGAAAGATTTCTGCGACTCATTGACACAGAGAGTGCTCAAAGGAGACGTGTGTTTGAGGAAAAAGGGTGAAATACAGCAGTAAGGTCAAAAGTATTTGTGACTTTAAGGAATAAAAAAATTTCCACCCACGGATGATATCTTTTGCTCTTTTAAACACTACAGTAACTCAGTATTTGGAAGAAAGAGTGAGAGACCAAAGGAAAAGAAACAAAAAAGAAAGGTTGCAGAGTCTTAAGAAGGGTGAAGAGACAATGATTGCAATGATTGAGTATTTAACCGCCACCTTTCCAAATGAGCTGTCTAATCCACTACGGGATAATGCAGAATAAGTGTATACTCACCATTTAGAACGATGGCAAACATTACCTTGATTATTCTCTAGTGGCATTTCAGGTCTGGCAAGCAAACTCGAGGGATCTAAAAGCACACAGGAAGAACAGGGACAGGTTTCATCCTCTCTCATTTCCCTGCATCATTTTTCCACAAAAAGATCTACATTTAGAAAGGAAGGTGAAGGAAAACGCTCTTCTCTCACACACTTTCAAACTGAAGAAGTCCCCAGAACCCTCCTGGTGAGTATCCTTCTTCCACCACTGACCTTCTCAGGGAATCCTGCAGCTTTGTGCCACTGCATTTCAGGAGCTCACCCGCATCCTTCCCACGAGCCGTGCCGAGGGCAGGTTCCTGTCATCTGAGGTGGGAAAGGACCACCAACGGTAAGAGACTGGCTCTATCCCCAGGAAATAGGTGCTGGCACAGAGGAGCGTAACCAGCTTAGCATCAAAGAGTGGAAACCAAAATTCCCAACAGAAATCATCCGGACGCGTTGCTTACCTGGCCAGGCAGTGGCTGTGTCCTCCCTCCTGCTCATGAGGCTGCCCTTAGCCATGCGAGTCAGTCTCTGAAAAGTTGGCATTTTTTTCTCACAAGCTATCATTTAATGGCAGGAAAATCCTCTGTATCAGAGGAGGATTAGCGGAGATGGAAGAATGTGTCTGTCCTCTAAAGCTCCCAAAGCAAAACAGGGATTGCAGACAAACCAAACGGATGCTTTCTCCCCTCTGCCAACCTGCTCTCCCCCCACCATTAAAAAAACAAAAATACAGTCCAGAATTGGACTGTTGCCACTCAAACAGCATTGCTGAAAGTCATTACTCCACTCCCCATTATGTAATGGCAGAAGAGGTGGGAGAGTGCTGCCGAAATGGAATTAAATTTGGGGGCAATCACAGGCTTATGGTTTGCCTGCACTGAGCTCTCCAGACAGGCACAGCTTGAGGCTCTCATCCCCCATGCTCATTTCCCCAGCCCCAGTGTGGTTCACACACTACTAACAGGATGCCAGCGTGCTTTGCTTCACTAGGAATTGTTCCTGAAGGACAAGGAGACACCAACAGCACAGGGAAAACGGTCAGCAAACACAGGGGGCTTGCACTGTGTATATGGCCCTGATAATAATAAATTCTGGCCTGTCCATGAGCATGTTTTGCTTGTGATGCAGCGGCCGGTGCATGGAAATCGTAAGGACAGCTTCTGTGTGTGGTGATGTTTTAGCATTCAGGATGTGAATTGGGGTTTAAAGCCTTTTCTGACAGAATGATGATGGTTTCTTTGGAGAGTGGGGGCTGAATAAGTGAGTTATCTCAGCCTCCCATGCCTTAGGTAATTGCATTCACCATGTCAGAGGGAAAAATAGCTCCACTCTTTATTTCCAAGTGAATTATTCTGCTTTTTTTTTTTTTCCCCAGGAAATGGAATACCTGATGAATTTATGCTTGAAACAGCAAGAACGATTCAGCTGGGAACCAGCCTGCTGCTGCACAGCTCTTCCTGCAAATTAAAGCACCCAGCTACATCAGGTTTATTTTGGTTTGGCTCTCCCTCAGTCTTAAGGCATCCGGCTGGCACCTCAGGAAATGTGTCTGTCCCAACAGTGTGTAAGCAGGCTGAGCTGGGGGCAGGCCGGAGGGCAGGGGGTGACCCGTACAGCACAGACTTTAGCTAAAGGATGCCTTTCCCCACCACCCTGCTGCAATAAACCCTCCAGGCTTTGTACCTCGGTGCTTTGCACCACGCTGTTTTGCAGAGGAGGAAAGAGATTTGCAAAGCCGCGGTCAGGCACGTTGCAGCCTCCACCACAGAGCTGGAGCTGCGAAGCTGCTGGAGACCTTGTGGGGACAGAGCCAGCACCAGCTGGGTCCTCACCAATGCGGGGGCAGCTGATGTTTCCCCTGGAAGCCCCGGTTCCCGTAGGAATACCAGGAAGCCTACCTGATCACAGAAAGCAGATCACTGGCCTTTCGGCCCTGAAGAAACTGTGAGGTGAGGAGGAGGAAGTGCTATTCCCACTTCTTTCTTCCCCAATCTTGGCAAGAGCCTTATCAGGGGTACCAGGAATCATGTCTCTCCCCAGGTGCACACGTGCTGTCGGCGAGCTGGGAGGCAGTGGAAGAGGAGGGTGTGTGGGATTTGGGGACAAACTGGGGTGTGACCAGCTGTCAGCTCCCCGGGGATCAGACGTGCAGCTCGGTGTACAGGGCAGCAGTAAACCTGCTCGCGGGGAGCGAGGAGGGGCTGATGTGCACCAGGACACCACATTTCTGTGAGACCTTGGGGCTTTTCCTCGCTGCTGTTCTTCCACGTGCACATGTAAGGGCTGGTGGGATGCGACGTGAAGGACCACCGAGCCTCGGGAAGTGTTTCTGTGATCAGCAGAACCACCCCCCTCAGAGGGGCAGCTTGCAGGACCGGCAAAACACATTCCCTAAGGAGGGCACTGGGAACCTGTGCTGTGCACCGCGGGTGGGTGGGGGCTGGTGGGTTTGATAAACTGGGAGCTGGGAGCACCTCAGCAGCCCCTTTTGGGGCGGGGGGCAGCGGCAGTAGGTGCCTTCTGCGGAATCGGCAGCCACGGTGCGGGTGAGGCGATGCTGCCGAAGCCGGCTGCAGCAGGGGCTGGAGGAAGGCTGGCAGGGAACACCTCTCGGAGAGCTGCTGCAGCAGGCAGCCTCACCAGAGACCAGCACAGACAGGGTTTGCTCCTGCAGGAGCTTCTGACAGCAGCTGCGCCATCAGCATCCACCCCACGCACACAGCTCAGCGACTGCAGCCAGCCCAGCCCCACGCTGGATTTTCTGCTATGGCTGGAGGTGAAACAGGGGGAAGAGTCCTTGTCCAGCCCCATCATGAGCCCTCCCACCCACAGCAGGATCAGCCACGCTGTGCTGGCACACCCGGAGCTCCTGCCTGGCCAGCAGCAGCTCCCCATCTCACAACACTGTGTATCTCTGCACCATCCACGGGCAGGAGCCTTGCTCCAGCCCCCAGCACAGAGAAGATACGGACATCCCAGCATATGCTGGGGGGAGGCTGGGGAGGCTGGGGAGCTGGGAGTGGGAGGCAGCTGAGGTCCCAGTTTCTCAGAAAGTCGGGCAGCGTCGCCCTGTGAGTGGCTTCAGCAGAGCACTGCAGGTGAACCAAGCCGGGCACCCAGTGCCCTCATGAACTTCTGGCAACTCCTGATTCATTTCCTGGTAACCCTTGGCCCTGAAAGGGCATGACCGTGTGAGAAGGAGGCCCGAAAAGGAGAAGTTTCTAGACATCTTAGGTAAGAAAACTTAAATACCGGAGTGTACATAAAGGAGACCAGAGTTTATTCTCTAAAGAAACAAACTTGGGCTCTAAACCACACCTCAGCACTATTTAGAGCATGACTCATGGCTGGTTAATGCTGAGGGCTGAGCACGCTAGAGATGCTCAGTGTTGGGTGGCTGCTGTGGCTCCCAGGATGGAAGTGGACTCGGAAGCTACAGACCATGCTACTGCAGCTCTGTGCTGTTACATTTTTTTTTGCCACCAAGTGTTCTTCCTCATGATCTATCCTGCTCTTTTTAATCTCTGGAAACTCAGAGAAGCCAGAGGTCAACAGAGCAGTGGACACAAGACCAGAAAGCAGCAGAGGTATGCTGCCACTGAAAAAAAAAAAATCAGTAGATGTTTATATCTGATCTTCCACCAAAAGAATTTGGAGCATTGAGTCCTGATTGAAGGAACCTGCTCTGCTCCAGAGGTGTGTGCTGTGGGGACATAAAGCTTGGCACAGCTTCACCAGCTGGCAGTGAGGACAAGTCTGCCTTGCAGGGCAATCCTGTGCAGACTCGGTGCAAAGATTGCTTCTAAAAGCTCATTTCTTCATGGCCAGGGGCATTTCATGTGATGGTGACTTAAGGATCTTTAGGTAGCTCAAATCTCTACTATACATGGATAAGATTTTAAATTATCACTGGAGACTGCTTCTTGCAGATTAAAATATTCCCGTTATTCTCCAAGTTTGTCCAAGGGCAGCTGGTGGGACTCATTTCACCTAACTGAAGGTAAGAGGTCTCATTTTACCCACTTTAGCCACTCACCAGTGGGCACCACTGTGGCCCTCAGCAGGGCTCACTTTCTCTGACAGAGCCAAGGACGTGCAGCTTTGATGACACCGGTGCTGGATTAGCTGGAACCCAAACATTGCACGTCCAGACGCTTCCAGCCAAGTGCTGCCTTCCTCAGAGCAGCCAAGGGGCAGAGCTGCTGGCCTGACTGGTGGCTGGACATCTTCACTCCCCTGGTTTTTATCTCTATCAGCTGCTTGCACTCATGGGACCAGTGCTGGGGGTGAGGTCCCTGTGCCACAGAGCACCCGAGCCCCTCCGCCTTCCCCAGGCTTTGGTTTCCTGAGCGGTCACAGCTCGGTGCATACTTCCCCTCTTCTCACAGCCACAGCTGTGTTGCACATCTGAGCCCTTCCTGTGCACGTAATCACCGGGGTGACCTTTGAAGGAGCTGCCTCAGCGTTTCTCAGCAGAGCTCCTGTTGTCAGCGTGGCCCGTGGGACCACGTTGCACACGGGACGATCGCACAGCCCCAGCTGGTGCGAGTTTGGGGCAGGGAGGAGGTGTCCTGTGGTAGGATCACAGCGCTGTGAGCAGACAGGATGGACCAGCGTGGCTGCGCTGCGGTTTGCAGCTGCAGCACAGCCTGCGCCGCCACCAGAAATAGCACTTGGTACACGCGTGATGTGGCTGCTCACAGGAGATGCAGAAGCAGCTGAGGAACTTCAAGAGCAAGGAGTTAAAGAGCTTTCCCTTGCTCAGAAGAGAGGACAGCTTTTCTTCTGCAGGCAGGGGTTTCATTTTTGTGTAGCCTGAGGCCACCAAACTTTGCTCGGGCATTAACTTCCAGAGCTCCCTCGCAGCCGGCCCAGCCCCCTCCGGCTGCTGTGCCGTGTCCTTGTCAGTCTGCCTTCTCCTGGTTCCACCCCTGGAGAACACCAACGCCACTTCAAGGCATCCCTTGGACAGAAGAGTTGCTGTGGTCCCTCCTGCCATGTCCTCCCTGTGTATCCTCAGCAAGGAGGGCCTCAAGCTCCCACCAGCCCCATTCACCCTCCCACGTGAGCCATGTCCCCACTGCACACACACGTGGGCTGCCATCACAGAGTGGGGACAGGTTCCTGATGAACACCTCAGTGTGGACTGAGAGCACGTCACGGCACCCAGACCCAGCCCAAAGGGCACGGCAGCCGGCAGCTGCCTCACAGCAGGCTGCCTGCAGGAGTAATCCTGCAGGAGGATTCTTCACCACCTGGCCTGTGGAGGACACAAAGCAGCCAGCAGCAGCACTTGGCAAGAAATAGCCACCAAAAAGCCACTTACCCACGTGGAAAGTAATGAGTTAAAGCCAATAAAACAGCAGGAAGAGGAGAGGGTCAAGCTGGGCACCAGATCTCAGCCCCAGCCCAGGTGCTGCCCGATGGCCAGGCCACCAGGAGCATGCAGGAGCCTGCGGCTGCAGCAGGAGCATCTTCTGAAAGGGAACAGCACACTCTAGGGTAGGCAGCCTGAAGCAGATGCAGTGCACAGCAAAACACGGGCGAGTGTGTTCATCTGTCAGCCCAAACCTCTGCCAGCAGCCCAGTAAGACATCACACAGACCCCACAAAGAGGACAAGGAGCCCTGGGGATGGAGTGTAGCTCCATCAAGGTCAAATCCTCCCACTGCCTGGCAAGGGCAGGACACAGTTCCTCTCCAAGTCTGTCCAGGCCGCTGGATTTTACATCAGCTCACGAGGTCTCTCCCGGCCCATCCTGCAGACATGGTTCCATGTGTCTCTCGTGCCAATCAAACAGTAACATTTCCAGCAAGAAAGGAGCAGTGTGGGCTGCTCTGCAGTGAGGGGCTGGGCGTTTGCCATGGAAGCAAGTTCCTGCTTCCCACTGCGGTACGTGTGTGTGGATGCAGTGCTGAAAAACAACATCATTTGGGCTACTGGGTAACTCTCCACAATACCCAGAGCAGTCCTGGGGAAGGGAAGGGAAGCTGGGCTCAGATCTGTATGAATTGAAACTGAAGAGGAACTTGAATCCATGTTGCCCACATCCGCTCTGTGACTCTCAGCCTTGAGTAAAACTGGCTGGCCACACTCAGGGTTCTCTGTTCAGGAAAAAACTGCTGCTGGTGAAGCCTGAACAGGGCTGCATCATCTTCCTCTGCAGGGTGAGGGGAGCCCTGCCCTCCCTCCTGCCTTCGAGCAGCCCTCATGTGCAGCAGGGGGTCACCTGTGTCCAGCGTGTGTCCGAGGAGCAGCTGCTGCTCCCATGGCACACAGTAGATGGGGAAAGTCAAGGCTGGCAGCACCTGGACCAGCCAGCCTGCCCTCCCTGCTGAAGGTGGCACCCGAGGGTGCCAGTGGTGTGGGCATGCACAGCCAGGGAGCCCTGGGAGGGTGTGGGCTCATGCTGCATTTTCCAGCAGCTGGGGAGCTGCTCTGCTCTGCTCCAGTCCATCTGTGGGGTCATTTCTATCCCATGTAATTGTGGCAGGATGATTCTCCCCCAGCCCCCCTTGTGCTTTGACTTGGAATGTGGTCAAGAAACTCAGTGGGCAATGTCCTAGTTGCAAATCTATCAGGGTGGATTGAGAGGGGAGCTCTGTGTTGTTTTGGTGTTGAATTGTGCTAAAAATCAGTCTGGCACACCAACCCTGAATCAACATCCTGACAGCAAGGCAGAGCTTTGGCAGATAAGCTGCTAAACTGGCCTGGAGGCACATGACTGACAGTCAGCCCCTTCACACTAAAAATCCAGTCCACTTCCCATACAGCAGGTTCTTCTGAGATCCCCCTTCTTGGACTGTGTGTGGAGATTCTCCCTTGAGTGGGGATGCCCCTTAAAGTTTCTCCTCGAGGTTAAGAGAAAGAGACCTGCCCACTCTGAGTGTTGGTGTGGTGAGTTATATCAATCTCTACTTAATAACTGTTTCTTCTTGCTAGCTTTAATATAATTACTTTAATTTAGTGCACTATGTTATACTATACACTACTAGCAGTTCCAGATTTTATACTGTGTAGTAAATAATTCTGGTGAAGATCTCTTGTCTAATCATTTGTCATAATAAATAATTTGTTTTCTATGAATATATCTGGTTTGCCATCTTTAAATCCTGCAGGTCAAAGTTCCTTGAACTGTTGACAGTCTGAGGCTGAGACTGGATCCAGCCACCCCCAGGGCCCTCTCTCCGAGAAGGAGCTAAGCGAGCAAGGGGCTCCTCTCTGCACCTCGTGACTCAGGGGCAGGGTTTCTCTAGTAAACTTTGTCTGAAGCTCGCACTCCCACCCAGGACGGGAACAGGGAGCTGTGTGTGTCCTGCTGAAGTCCTCATGCCCTGCTTTCCACAGGCTGCTGCCCACGGCAGCGACTCCCTGCAGTGCCTCGTGATGGAATGGGAAGCCTGCGGAGCGCACGCAGGAAGGCAGGGATGTGGCAGTGAGTTCTGCCTGATTCCCCCTTAGTGCTCACGAGCCCATTCATCCTGCTAAAGCTCCTCCACAGCCACGCACAGGCAATGCACAATGAACTGACACACAGCTCTGCAAACACCTTTTGAAACGGCCTTTCTGCACTAAAGGCATAACAGGCCGTATGTTATCCAAGACAACAGCCCTCCCCAGACTCACCAGACACTTTATTTACCTCCTGGTAATTCATCTCTCCCACCTCCAGGACAGGATCAGTGCCACCTTTTCCCCACTGTATGGAGTCAATGTTTGGGGTAGGTTCATCACTTACCTGTCTCTGCTTAACTCGGGCATTTATGTCAGGATCCTGCTCTGTAGCCAGGTCAGATATTTGGGAGAATGAACCAGAAGCCCTGGGGCTCTTGGATCAAGGGACCTGGGGGCTATAGCTGGGCTGCAATATGATTTTCACTCCCATCTGTCATGGCACTTTCCCCTGCCTGACTAATACCTCTTTATGCAAAGAAAAAAGGAGCACTGCAGCATGCCAAGCAAACATAATTACCTGGTAGAGATCTAAAATAGAATTCTGTTGTCTGTCAAAGAGACTGGCAGGCAGGAAAGGAAGAAAGTATCAGATCAAGAATAAACTTCAATACCACAATAACCAGCACATTAAACTGGAGTTTAGAGCAGCATACACTCACAGATGATCTGGAAGATTTGTTAAATGAATTTATAATGCCTTACTGAATATGCAATGGCCATGCATTCTGTGAATATATCAAGCCCAGATGTGAAACACACCACTGCTCCAGGGCACACCAGAGGGGGATGGAGCAGTCGCTGGGATCAGAAGCTGCCCTGGGGTCAGGAGCTGTGGCCATAGGGAGCCATCTGCCACCTCCACAAAGTCCATCTGCAAGGGGTTTAGGTCCTCCAGCCCAGCAATGCGGCTACTCAAACATCCCGCACCTGATGTATGCAGAGTTCCTGCACGGGTCTAAGATGATTAAAGCTAGCAGAGCTTGGGGGTGGGAGGGGAACAGCCACTGCAGGAGATAAGCTCACATTTACACCCACATATTCTGCTTCCCACTGGTTCCCTGCCTGTGCTTTTATGGGCTGCTGACACCTCCTCCTCCATACCAACCCCGGGCATCGCCAAAAAAAGCCCCCACGGCCATGACACGGCAAAGACAGCAGATCCCCCACACCGGGGTGTATTTATGGATCGCAGAAGTGCAGCACTTCTGCTCATGCAAAAGGCTCTGCTTCCTGCCAGCTGCAGAAGACCTCGTTACCTGAGGGAGAAGGAGTTCGGCACCTTTTTCTGAGACATCGAATTGATGGTGGCAGAGGATGCAGCCCCTCTGCAGCAGGGCAAGTACTGCACTCCTGGATAGGGTCGGTGCTGAGTCCCAAACCCAGCAACTGGCAATGGGAAGAGAAAGCTCCGCTCCTGCGAGCTTGATAGCAGCAGCACCGCAGCCTGCTCATCCCTGAACCATTTCTGGGTGGCATCCAGGGATGCAGGTTGTGTTGTGTTCACGGGAGCCTGCAGGCAGGCGGGGGAAACCCTCTGTGCTCTTGTCAGAGAAGCTGTGTCACAACAGCTGGGCTTTAGCCACGAGTGTGTTGCAACAAGCTGTTGGAGCTACCGTGCCCAATTTGAGTTATAACAGAGAGTAGAAAGTATCTGCCCTCCTTGTATGGTGGGAAGCAACAAATAAATGAGGGGGCAAACGACACTTGTGGGAAATGTGATGGAGGGCCAGACAGTCAGCATTAAAAATAAATCACACCAGGGTTCTGCAACATACCACAGCCCTCAAAAAACCTGCCTGCCACCCAGAATTTCTCACTATGGTTGTTATTCCCCTTTGATTTCAGTAGCGCTTTCACACTTCTCTGAGACTTACTGGGCTGTGCAGGGGAGACACGTTTGGTACGTGAGAGTGTGGGAGGGGGAAGGAGCAGCTCAGCCACACAGGGCAGCACCTCTGGGGCATCCAAAACATCCTCTCCCTCCTTGGCACTCTGAGCATTCACAGCAGCCACTCAGGTGCACTTGGTGACAGCCTCCACAGTCTCTCTCTCACCAGAGCAATGGAGTCACCAGTGTCACAGAAACGCTTCCCTCTGATAGGGAAACCTCGGTGCTTGGGGCTGCAGTTGGTGCAGTTTAAAATTTGCCAAATAAAGAGCAGACTGTGGAAGCAATGAAGGAAAGCATCGAGCTGGGACTCCCTCAGAATATTATTTGAGGTAGGTGCTCAGTGGGTGCCTTGACAGAGCATCCCATCGAGTCTGGGGGATCCTACCAGTGCTACAAGCTGGCTGTGTGTTGCTTGAGAGCCTCCAGCTGAAGGGCTACAGCATCAGCCTCAGCTCAGGGTGTGGAGAAGAGGAGCACACGCAGGACCCTCACAACTTGATGGGCAGCAGCATCCCCTGGGGAACAGGAGGAGCAGCCAGGGTGCTGGCACAGCACAGAGGGGTTGGCTTGTGCCAGCAAAGCCCAGATCTGGACACACCTTGCCTGAGACCCAGCCCTGCAGCTCTGGGGCTGTGTCAGGCAGCAGCACCTGTGTTTGGGTGGCTCTGTTCACACTTGAGGGACCTAAGGAGTGTATGCCAGGGCATGTCAGCAGCAGAAATGCTGAAACGCCCCCGAGGTTCTGGGCCTGAATGTGTGATCAGAAGTGTTTTGTGAGACCTGGGCAGCACCTGAAGGAAATCTGAACATTTTATTCATTCAAGCCTGGGACGTGCCTATCACCTTTCCATGACAAAGTCTGCCGGGTGTTTGCCTTTCGTCCATCATGCCGGTGCATGACCAACCAGCCCAGTCCAAACAGGCTCCGTCAGGTGTCGCTGGGACACTGCTCACAGCCCTGATTTCCTGCAGGGAGCCCGGCCCTGCGGCCTCCCCAGCAAGTGCTCTGAGCTCTGTCCCACGCCAGCCCGAACTGAGCCCTTCCACCACTGCTCTGGGAGCGTGCAAGGACAAACTGAGCAGCAGAGCAAACCCTTAACACCAGCGACATCAGCCACAGGCTGGACAACCCCCAGCTTTTTCAGTGCTTGCCTGATGAGCAGCAGCCCCAAGAGCAGCAGCCCCAAGCTTCAGGAGAGCCAAACCCACCCCACCAGCTCCCCTAAAGAAGTGCCCCACCAAGAGAAGCCACGGGGCAGCACGGATCAAAAGGGGACTATCCCCCCCTCCTGTTGAAAGCATGACACTGTGCAGCAAAATGAATAAATAATGCCAGCAGCTTCTGGCAGAAACACCCAGTGAAAGAGGAGATGAGATTTGCAAACACTTCCGGGGGGGATGGCGGGGAGGAAGCATCGCCTTCTGTTTCCTGGGCAGCTTCTGCATTTTGCACTGAACAGATCTGTAGGTAAAATACAGCAGCAGCCTCAGGAGCAGAGACCAGAGCCCAGGAAAATCCCCCCATCCACCGTGAAAGCCCTTGCATGCAACCCCTCTGGAGGCCACTGCCCTTGGCCCCGTGCCCCACACTCAGGCAGATAAAAAATCAACGCTCAGAGACTTTGGGCACCGGCAGAGCAGAAGCTGCAAAGGTCACAGTCTCGCACTGTAATTATTTTTGGAGTGGGTTTTTTTTGTCTTTTGTCTCTCCCAGGCACATGCAAAGTCCCCAGCAGAAGCGGGGAGGGAACCTCTGTCCAGGAGGTCCCGTGGGCATTGCCAGACCCTGCCTTAGCCTGTGCCCCACACACGAAAGGGGAAATGTTAACATCAGCAGAAACACAAATCAAAAGGCTCAGGTGTCTGCTTTTGATCGAATCTGACATAAGGCAAGAAAGCTTAACTAGGGCCTCGGAGAGCACTAATTATCAAATGGAAAATTAACGGGTAATTTGTCTCTAATGTGAGCTAATAATTTCTAGGAGAGGAATTAATTAAATGGGGGAATTAAATCACCAAGAATTTGTGGAGTGACCACTTCTGGTGGGATTCAGTTAATGAGCTCTCTGATAATCATGTCAGGCTTCATTTTCTTCTCCTCTGGACACAAGGGGAGAGACAAGAGAGCAGGAGATTACTGCAGTGCTCCCTCTCCCTCTGCTTGCACCTTGCTGAGCCTCACCCTTTTGTCTGACAAAACCTGAGCAACCGAAAAGCCAAAACGCTGTTAAAAAAAAACCCCAAAACATTAGCAGGTGAGAGAGAAGGAAGTTTGCTTTACAGAAATGGCTCTCGGGACCACGATGTGCCAGCGACACAGGGAGCTGGAGTCAAAGTCCGGCGCCAGCGCCCTCCAGCAAAGGCGGGGGTGAAAGGTGAGTGTCCCGCCCTCGGCAACGAGAAAACAAACTCGTTTTGCTGCGGATTTCAGCTATGCCCAAGCTGTTCCTTGCTCCTGAGCGATTGATGGGGGGTTGGGGCTCCTCCACAGCCGCCAAGATATGCCCCAGGCGGGGTGCGGGCACACAACCTCATTGCTGTCTAATTAGCCAGAGCAGTGTTTATGGCAGTGTCATACTTTTAATGACAGCTCCGTGCCAGCTGCAGGAAGAGAAATGATCTCCAGCCTTGCAGAAAGGCAGAGCCGCATGGGCAGACACCACCTGATCTCCCACAAAGCCTGCCAGCACAAAAATAACTTCTCAGAAACACTCGAACACATCTGAACAAGCAGAATGAGCCAATATCGGATCAGCACTTTGTATCACAGGGCTGCAGCACTTGTGATCCAGCCTCCAGAGCCCTAAATTTGGATTTGCTTGGATTTGCTGCATTCTTCAGAGCAGTGTCTGAGCTCACCTACTTTCAGTTCTGCCAGCTCCTTGCAGCATTACGTGCCAAATTCTCCAACCCCCCTCCTGGATGGAAAAACACAAGCATTTACACTTCAGGGCAGTGACTAATTTGTGGCACCTATAATGGGTGAGGCTCTGCAAGGGAAATAATATGGTAGGATCCGGGTGGAACTGAGCAGGGAAGTTACATTATCCACGTCATACACAGGCTGTGTTTTTCCACATGTGAGCAGAGGTCAAAGGAGGCAAACTGAAAGCAAATGGAATTCACTGCTGCTGATTTGTAAAACGATTCTCCAAGCATTAGGATTTTCCCTGATACCGCACATACTTGCTGCAGTAACACAAACTGATAGCTCTGAGACATCTTTGCAGTTTATGCCTGAATGACAACAACAACAATAATAATAATAACAATAATAATAATAATAATAATAAAGCAAACCATGAAACCTGTCAGTGCCTGCTAGCCAGTTCACATTACAGTACAAAATCTTCCCTCCTGGAACATGCTGGGTCTTATGCAGATTCAACTTTTCTGGGTGACGCAAATGCTGTAAAAACAGCTCTGAGTCATAGAATAAAATCACATAATTCCCCAAAGCCAAATAAGGACAGAATTCAGCCCACACAGCTCTGACTTCCCATTTTCCTGGTAGTAGCAATTTTGTTTATCTTCCCTTGTAAATGATACCGTTTCCTTGCTCTCACAGAAAATCTTGCGTTTCTTTTCACTAAAGCCCATCGTTGGTGTAAATACTGGTATTGTAAAGAATAAAGTAACATCCCAGCATCTGCAAGGCCTAGTGTGAAAAGCCTGTTATGTGCTCTCTGGGACTGGCTTTGCTAATTGGTACGAAGTCTTTATGAGGAACTTGGAAGGCATTCTCCCAGGCTGCCTGTAGTTTTATTTTGATATATTTTTCACCGAGAGTTCATTTACAGCCCATTAGAGCCAGGCTCGGGTATTTTATGAATGTAATCCAGCAGCACGCAAAGAGCACTTAATGCCTTAAGTCTTTAGAAGGCCTTTTAATTTTGTAACACAACCGAATTGTTTCACCACCGGATTTCTCATGCACCACAGCGGGCAAGGCCTTGTGCAAACGGCTTTGCAGCACGTAAATAAAGCTTTCAGACCTGATCTGTGCGTGGTATAAAGCGCCATCGCTCTGCTCCTGTCATTTTGCATCAGCAGCTGCTGAGTTTCCCACTTTGAAACCTTAGGGACGTTTTATTAATAGGGTGGGAGGAGTTGCATGCAATAAACAGGATGTGATGTATTTGCAGTACGTATTGCTTTATTTATTTTCCTTCTCCCTGGCTTACCAGCACCTGAGCTGAGCTGTGCTGGAAATACAGGGTACAGTGTTCACGTGGCAATGCACCACGGGCTTGATCTAACTGCACACAGCAGTGAGACCCTCTTGTGTCCTTTCTGGTCACTAACTGCTCTCTTTAGGGTCCAGTTTGGAAGGCAGTGGCACAGCCCTGGCCCTGCATCTTGCAAAGCAGAAGCCTTTTCGAGCAGGTGAGGACGCAGCAGCGTGTGCGCAGCGCCGCTGCCCCGTGATTGACACTCGTGATGCACCGATGCCTGGTGAGATATGCACACCCTCCTGGGCACCTGAAGCCATTAACACAGCAACGCCAGGGCACGCTCAGAGTGTGGGACTCGTAAATCAGAAAGAACAAACTGTGCCGTGACCTACCAGAGCCTTCATGCTGCAGCTCCAGCCAGCCAAGCCGTGCTTGCGCAGCTGCACCCCTTGTCAGCTTCCTGTTCAGTGATCCCTCCTTCTCTCCCCTGCTCCTAAGTGTCTTCCAAGTTACCACTGGTAACTGAATATATTTACTGAATATAACCAAGGTTTCCAAGAACCTCATGCACATTTGACATTTTTGTGCTGAACAGTAACATTTATGTAATTGAGGCATGTTTTTCCACCGCTGTGTTTTAAACACAGTGAATTCAGTCTGGGTTTAACGCTGCTTTTTTTTTCCTGAAAGGTCTACCAGGTCTCTAACAGAAGCTTTATCACTAGCACGTCACTTGAGGAAAAGCAAAAGTAGTGATTTATTCAGCCCCTGTAAAACTCCTGTATCATTAAATCTGATGTAGCTCAAATGTTTGAGAAGTGTTGAGAAGAAAATATGTCTCTATTAAGGCTCCAAGACTCTTGTCTTTTTGATTAAGTAAAAACAATTTAATACTTCTGAGACCTCCCACGCCATATTCTTCTGAGAGGAAAGGCAGGAAACAGTCTATTTGATGTTCTCTATTTGGGGAGAAATAGAAATACTTCAGAGTTCCTTTATCTATCATAAGCTAGCTAGGAAGAAATGATTGGGTTTTTTCACTTTTTTGCCAGCTTTAATCCACTGATAAGCCTGGAAAACCCAGTGCTTTCACCTGGGACTGACATGAAAGGACAAGTGAAAGTTGCAGATAATCCTCCCTAAATAAGAGAGGGGGCATCATTAGTACCCAGCCATGCTGGCACAGTATCTGTAGTGCTGTGTATGAGGTAAAGGGGGGCACAGCAGAGACTGCACTTGGACAAATGATATGTGTAATTCAGCCCTGGCTATTGTAACCACTAAGCAGCTTACAGAAATTCCCTCCAAATGCTGTTATTCGTCTGCCTAACTTGGGCTGTCATGAACACACGACGTGGGGTTTGTTGGAAGGGCTGCCCTTTCCCTTCCATCAAAGGGAAAGTCATCTATCGAGATTTAATCAAATGGTCTGCACAGCAAATTGGCAACAAGCCTTTCGGCCCAAAGATTTGATTCTGTACCTGTGAATAGACACCAGGATCCAGTCTGAGGTTTACAGTCCAGGAAGGTCACTGGAGGACTATCTATTAAGCTAGATATAGATGTGTCCTATTTTAGCCTTGCACATAGAAGACTGCAATGCAAACACCGCAAGGCATTTCCAGGCTGCTGATGGATTTTATTTCCTTTGCTTTTTGTCTTTCATCTCCTGGAAGAAGCTGCACCTCCCTCCCTCAGCTGTGACAGATGAGGGGCAATGTGTTCCTGACTGGCCTGGGCTGGAGCTGTGAGCCCTGCCACCAGCACTGGCTGTGACTCTGCAGAGGCCACTGGTGGCTCCTCTGGTCACTCATGGCACCATGGGCGTGTGCAGGTTCACAGCTGGCTCAATGAATATTTTAAACAACTGGGCTTTTGCCAAGTCAGAACACATTCACAAACAGAGAGATCGTCTCAGGACAAAGCCTGCCCAGGAAAAAGCCTGTTTCTAATTTGGCACTGCAGCTTGGAGCAAGAGGGTTCAGATCCCAGGACTGCCGCAGCTGGAGTCTGTTTATGGAGGAGGTTTAAAATCCAGCCTTAGCTAATCCCTGAATTTCCTACAGCAAAGCGTAAAACACCGATTGTTTATTCCCTTGGACAGGAATTTCACCAGCTGGGGTCTGTAACATCTGATTAGAGTTTGCCAGCCACGCTCTCACAGCTCACAGGTGATGGTCTGGGGAGACCAGAAGAGAAGACGACCTAAGAGACCAGTATGAAATACCTCTCTAGGAAGCTCTCATTAGCATCACTGCCTGAATTTCAGAGTTAAACCTCCCTGCTCCCATGACTAATCCTATGGATTTGCACAGCAATTCAGATAAGATGCTACTTTCCTAGATGCTACACAAACATAGAGCAAAAGGCCGCAGGACATCACAGATGTCCTGGAACTGTGTTCCAGTTTCCCTACAAGTTTCCCCAGGTTTCCTGTTATCCCATGAGTCCATTGCAAGGAGTGGCTGGCATGTAAATGTCACCCTCCAGAGGGATGATCCCAGAGAGGTGCACTTCCTATCCCTGGAAGTGTTCAAGGCCAGGCTGGATGAGGCTCTGAGCAACCTGGTCTACTGGAAGGTTCCTGGCCCATGGCAGGGAGGCTGGAACTGAGTGATCTTTAGGGTCCCACCCAACCCTAACCTTTCTATGATCCCATTTGGGCAAAGAAGGTAAATAATGGGAAAGAGACATATCTCACAGCTGACAAAGTGGGATGAGGTATAAAAAGACCGTCCAAGAAAGAGTTACGCAGGAGTTCTGTGGTGTTAAAACCAAAGCACCTGGGAACAAGGTAAGTGAGAGACAATGAAACAGGTGGAAGAAGTTTGGAGCCTGGGGCCTGGGCAGTTCTCTGCCGTGCACCCCTGTGTGCTCTGGGGCCTCAGATTTCTCCTGGAATTGCTTCAGTGCATCGGAGCACACGGGAGCACGTGAGCAGCTGTAACACACGTGACATGACTGTGCACCCAAACAGGAAAGCTGGAAGGGAAGAGTGAAAGGTTGTATTTGAATGTGCAAGATCCTTTTCCAATTCAAACTGAATTATCCTCAGTTAAAAAGGAAGGACTCCTGCACTGTTTAAGAGCCCAGCTCCAAAACTAATAGAACATCCACTCTCCCATCCACAAGTTGTCAATTTTGAACAGACTGAGCAATCCGAGCAGACAGGTCTGTCTCTGCTCCCCTGGGTAGCCATCTGCTGTGTGTGACTGCAGAGTGTCAGGGGCTACAGCCCTTGAAGAACAGCACCTTTGATCTAAACAGCAGAGTCAGGAGATGCTGAGCTCGCAGCTAGATGAAGAGGCACTGGGCTAAATTAAAGATTAATGTTAGAAATTGAAGCATAAATTAAGCTCACTATTGGCTATACTGTGTTGGAAATTTAATAAATTTCCCGTCACATGAAAGGTTTGATCTCTGGGATTTTTAGTGTCTCCCACTAAAGGACAGTAGTTTTACACTGTTTAAGGCAGCTAGGAGAAGCCTGGCTCCTCTCTGGCCTGGTTTAGTGGCACTTCACAATGCAAACATGCATCCTGCACCAGCTGGGCCCTGGAAACTTGAGGCGACGTGGGAAGGAATGTCCTGACGCTAATGCGCTCCATTCCTGCCCATCAGCAATCACCCTGCCAAGCCTGACATCCTTCTCTACTGTACTGAAATCACTCTTTCCTCACTCCCTCGCTGCTTCTTTTCCCGTTTGATCTGAAGAACCTGAACATGCTTCTTTCCTGCCTGCTCCTTTATTAACCCTGTAGTATTATCCTACAGGTGAGCTTCCCAGCATCCTTGAAAATGTGCTCTGAAAGTCACTGGTGACACAACGTGCAGGAACAACAGAAATCAAACCCATCAACACCTTCATTTCAGCTGCTGCTTTGCTTGCTCTCCCATGCCCAGCACTATTCCAGGCCAGAACTCCAAGGAGCTGTTAGTGATTCCAGCAGAACCATAGTGGGAACTTTCTGCTGGCAGAAAAGGAGAAGTACAACCCACTCCAGACTAATTCTGAGGGCAGCACCACAGGTTAAATCAGGCTGGGTGGGAGGTGTCACCCCAGAGCCACAAGGTTTTCCCCACCTCTCAACCCAAGGAAACACAAATTTGAACTTCAGGGGGGATAATGGGAGCAAAGGGTAACACCAGCCACTCACAAGTTAAATGGCTAAATAACCCCCACAGTGAGAAGGAAACAGATAATTTCTGTATTGAGAGGATCAATTCAGTGATGTTCAAAAGAAAAACGTGGTATGTACCTTGTGAGCGGGGGGACTCTGGAATGCTCTGCACGGAAAGCCAGGGAAAGACTCACTTCCACCACTTCAGTCTCAGTATTTTTCTCACTTCGTCTCTTGCCAGCACGAACTGATCCAGGACATTTTCTCTACCCACAAAGCTGATCAAGCACATCCTCCTGCCAGCCTGCAAGCGTCAGCAGCCAGCCTGCACCAGCGCCAGCACACACAGCTGCCATCCCTCCTCCCTCCCCCACGAGCGTCTCCGCTGCTCCCAGCCAGCCCCCTACGGTACACGGACTGGGACACGGGCTGGGATCTGTCCCGTGACTGTAAGCAGGAAAATCCAAAGCTTTGATCTCGTTCCCACTTGGCTTTTGACGTTGCAGGGCAAAGCCTATGCTGCAATTTCCGCAGCAAGGCTGAGCTGCCTCTCCCCAGCTGGTGTCAGACCCACTGCAAACCTCATTTAGAGCAGCCAGAACCGAGCCCATGACTGAGCACCTTCAAGGCTTGAGAAAGTCCCCTCCTTCAGACAAGCCCCATGACACAGCAGAGGAAGGATCGTCCTCAGCTGCCCACCGGGAACACCGCATCAGGAGTGGAAGTGCCGAAATTTCTTCCCACTCAGCATCAAGCAGGAAACTTTCCTTTCAAGAAAACAACAGCAGTGAAGGTACAGCAAGAGCCAGGATGAATCCAGGACTCAGGGATTGCCCCAACCCAGGTGCAGAACTTGGCACTTGGCCTTGTGGAACCTCATGAGGTTTTCGTGGTCCCGCTTGTCACCTTGGCACCTGCCCAGCTCCCCTGGGAGGCAGGGCAGAAACAGCACCTCGGGAGCCTCGGGAATTCCTCTCCGTGATCCATGGCACACAGTGCAATGGTCTGGAATTCCAGTTTCCAGCCAGGAAAAGATGTTCCTGCCCTTTAAGGCAAAGCTCTGAAAGGGCCGAAACCCAAGCACAGCAAGATCTTACAATGACATTTCACAACCAGCCTTCATAACTTAATCAAGGGCTGCTTTAGCACGTCGACTGGGAAAAGTGATGTGGTGAGGGTCTTTGGCTGGAGCTGCCACGGGTACAGCTAGACACTAGGAAAGAAACAGAGCAGGCAGAGAAAGGCTGAAGAGAAAGGAGGACACAAAGAGCCCTAAGCTGAGGAGGCGGCACTCTGAAAACCAAAGCGGAACCTACCGAAAAGGAATGGGACAGAAATCAGGAATTCTGAGACTTTTATTTACTATCCAAATACAATTTCCTCCCCTGATCACAAACCTCCTCCTGATAACAACAGCCGTCCAGCATGGTTTTCAGAAAGTGCTTAGTTCTGAATGGATGTTGCAGGCTGCAGGCACAATGAAACACGGAAGGGGCTTTCTCCTCCTCCTGGTTACTTTGACATCCTCAGGAGAGGAGGCAGCAGGAGAAGGGCAGCTTGCATTCACCCTTCAATGGGAAGCTGGGGTGGGGGAAAAGGTCTCGTGATCTCTGTAGCTGTTCCCACAGGGACGTGAAGGCTGGTCCCAAACCCCCAAGGGTCACATTAAGGGGTGCCTTCATGCAATGCTCGCTTGGTATTGAGGGGCAGCCTGGCAATTTTATTCACTGGGCTTTGTAATTCTGCCACGAGCCAGGTGAGAAGGTCTCGGCCTCCTGGACACAAAGATTCTGCAATCTTTCTTTTTTGGGGGAGAAAACCAGGCCCATTGGTAGCCAAAGCCCAGTGCCCACAGGTGACATTAGCAGGGTTCTTTATTGCATGAAATGACGTGCAGGGCTGTTCACATAACTCCTTGCAATTGTCACTTAGTGTGCAAACAGCATCACTCAGCAGCACCGAGGGAAGGGGAAACTTTTGTTGCATGAAAACCAACAAAACCCCTGAGTTTGACACCGGTGTCTTTGCCTGGCCGCTGAACACCCCTCCTGCCCCACTCTCCCTAAGGAAAGTCTCCCTTTTGCCCACCCTTGGCAGCGCTCTCCTCACCCCGTTCTGCCCGTGCTGGGTCGTGGGGCACGGTGTTGGCAGAGTTGTGCTGCTGAGAGTTCTTCCCACTCAGCATCTGCAGGAAACTCCTTTCAAAAAAAGCAGTGGTGAAGGTACAGCAAGAGCCAGGATGCTTTGGAAATCCTGCCTCAACTGTCTCTTCTGAGCCTGGAAATGGGCTTTCCAAGAGCATTAATGGAGATGATGTAACACTAGTGTTGGCCTCAGCAGAATCAGCCTTGCACAGTGCTCAGAAAGAGACAAATTGACCCAAAGCTTAAAGGTCCACTTTTGCTCTTGAAAATCCAATAGGCAATTTCTCTACATTTCTGACACCAGGATGGGGCTCTAAATCAGATATATTCTACAATCCACATACTGAATACTTAGGCTGCACTTTTGTAAATTGGTGCTAACTTCGTAAAATGAAAATATAAAATAGTACAGTGAATAGCGAGGCAAAACAGGTGTCCCTGCTGCTCACTGGAGAGAAGCAGCTAAAATAAGGTTTTTCTTGTCAGGTGGCACCCACACAGGAGCCCTGAACCTGCAGCACCCAGGGCTGAACTGGTGACAGGCAGTACAGATGTTGAGTCACGCTGTGACAAAGAAAATGGTGTCACACACTGATAGGAAGTGACCACAGAGCTGGACAGCAGCTGTTCAACAAAACTGTTCTGTGGCTGTGAGAAAATGCTGATACTTCAGAAAACATTTATAAGGTGGGGCCACTTTGAAAACTGATTCAGAATTGTCAAAATGTCAATTCTTTAAAAGAGTATGTTTTGAGAATTGGATTTAGAAACTAAAACCATTTTCCAGCAATTTTTAATAAAGGAAGAAGTACAACAAAGCCCAAAGCTATCAAACAACCCAGACTTTATGTTACATCAAAGACATGCTATTTTGATCTGTATTGGCAGGGAGGAATTTTTTTTAATTTTGAAGTTGAAAGATTCCATGGAAAAGGAAGAACATTTCATCCAGGTCTAATTTTAATAACACGGCATGCTCTAGTAAAAAAATTAAATATAAAATGTAAATATAAACTAGCCTCCTCCTCATTTTGGAGGTTTATCAGTCACTGCATTCTTGTTATTTTTATGCTATTAATAAAATAATAGTAAAAAAACCTATGCAGCTGTATCTTCTCCTGAACTGATGAGAATTCAAATACCAAGTAGTTCATAAAGCAGTTTTTGAGGACTACATGCAAATTTGACAGCCATATCCATTTACAGTTCTGCCAGCTACTGCTCTGGGCTGAAAGAATTCAATGACCCAGCAGAGCTATGTTTAAATAACCCACAGCAACAATTCTGCTGAGAAAAGCCTTGCACAGCCATATTTCTGCAGCTATTACTTATCAGATGCTGCCTGAGCAGCCCTGCAAACTGTTCCTCTAGAAGCAGGCCTGTGGGAGCAGGAACACCGAGGGAAACAACAGCATGAAAAAGTTCTGACTTTTGAGAAGGCAGGCGGATCTCTGAAATTACCCAAACCAAGCAGAGGTTGCAGACAGTGGACAGAGTTTGGGAAAAAAGGAAGGGTTACCTAGTCCAGAAGGACGAGGGCAGGTCTTTGGGACTCAGAGGAAAGTGTAACTTCCTGGGCTTAGTAGAAGGAGTCAGGGAAGACAGAAGGAAAACAAAATGGTTTCAAGCCCGTGGGACAAATAGCACAAACACACAGCAGTAAATGGCTGGTGGTCCCCAGCTCCATGGCTGGCAATTTAACACCCTGCCCACACACTGGTGGATGTAAAACCCAGCACAGCAGCAATCTCTAATCACAGAGAATCTGGTGACTGCAAACAGAAAACCACTCCAACAGCCAAGGTTGACTGCACCACAAAAAAGAATTTGGGTTTCCAACTAACCATCCATGTGGAAACACATTCCTTGTCCCTAAGCCTAATTTATAATTAATTCGTGTAATTCTTGATAAGTCTTAACCTAAACTGCTCTCAGAGGTTTCCATTCCACCTCCCATCCAATGCCTTCAGCACAAGAACTGAAACTGAGGTAGGGATGAACCTGTATGTGGTGTCTACAGCCTGTCCACATGGGCTTCAGTTCAGAGAGATGATTGGGCTTCTGAACCAAAAGCTGTGCCCATAATATTAAAAGCACTGGTCAGAGTAGTATGATCCTTTCCTGACATGGGAGGGAGATTTCAGTATCCGAACTGAAAAGCACAACTTGACCTCTGGTGCATCCCAGAGCGAGTCTCCCCTGAGTTAACAAAGCCTAGAGACACGACTGCTGTTGTCAGGCAGACATTCTCTGAGCATAAATCAACAACCAGAGATGTCCTGATGCTTACAGCTTGTTAAGACATTCATAATCCTATAGCACAGCCCAGGCCAGAAAATTCAGCAGGGCACTACAGTGTTCAACTCTATTTGCTACGAGTTTTGGGGATGCTCACAGACTGCAGCACCTAAAGCAGTCTCTGCAGGACTCCTGTCAAGGGCACTTCAAAGTCATGATTAACTCCTTTAAGAACCTCAGAGTTTTACAGCAAGTGAAGCAAAGGTAGATCACTCTGGTGCTAAACCAAAGACCAAAGAGCAGTAGCAGAAAACCTCCTGAAACCCTGGTGACCACCACAAGGCTCATCCCGCGTGGGAAACTCTGATTCCCAGAGAGTTCCTACTGAAGGGTAACGAGTCCCAAGGCAAGGGCAGTGGCTGCAGGCTGAGTGGAAGTTCCCATGCTATGACCGGGAGCCTGGGCCCCTCCCAGATCCCCAGGTCATTGTGAGAGAAAGCTGATGTTTGTGCTGCCACAGCAACACGGGGTCACTCACTCAGAGGAGAGCTGGGCCTCCGCTCCAACTCGGCCACTGGCCTCTCGCTTGGCTGCTCTGCCTCCCCATTTCCTGGGCAGGCTGACCTCCTGCTTACAGCTTGCTCTCAGGAGATTTACTCCTGAGAAGTTCTGCAGAAGCACCAGTGGTTGCAAGGAGCCCATCATTTTAATTTCACCACATAAAATAGGCAAGTACTTGAGCCCCTGGAGGAATTTGTCATAAAGCACACTGCGATTTATAGTAGCCTAATTACCAGACTCCTCAGCTGTTTAAGGAGCCATGCGAAGAGGACGCATCCTTCCTTGGACCAGCTGATAAAGTTAGAAAATTCAGGCAAGCTTTCAAGTACATGATCCCGCTATGTTTGTAGACTCACAACTTAAAGAACACAAGTAAATACAGTCTTTTCACCCAGAGAGTCCCGGGCAGATCTTCCTCATGCATAAACAGAGAGAGCTGGAAAAGATCAGCAATGTGGTACTCTGTTTCCACAAGCCAGTTCTCAGCTCTCCGATGTTTTTATATTTCTTCAGAGAACACTTCCCTTAACCTGCATCTAATCTTTGGCTAAGCTCAGCACACAAGTGGTATTTAACAAACAGCTTCCATTAAGATTCCCAGTCCACTTAATTTCTGGCTGTTCCTTCTTTGTAAATAACCCTGAGCGATTGTTTCCCTTGCTGCACAAGAAGTGCTTTTAATCACATGAGCCTCCGAGATCTCGAGTGCTATCAGGAGCAATGTTTGTTTTGACTGCAAGAAGAAACAAGTGTGTACC
>VZTA01027732.1:75686-96264 GCA_013398855.1 Mohoua ochrocephala | reverse complement strand
CAAAAAAAAAAAAAAAGTGTAAAAAAAAAAAAAAAAAAAAAAAGAAAACTAAACAACGGAAGTTGGGTTAGAAAGAACAAGGGTAAATATTTGAGAAATGCAATCAGAAATCTCATTCCTCTCTCTTGTTATAGTAGAATCATCAAGGAATATGCCAAGGTATCCCATGCTCTTACTGGGCTGTCATTTTTTAAGCTGAATCTACCTGCAAATTACTGGTTTCAAGTAGAACCTAGAAGTCCCAGGTGAGACGACAGATGAGACTGGATATTGGTGTCGCAATTGCTGATTGAAAAAGTTCATGTCTTTACACTGACAGGATGAACAAGAGACAGAGAACAGTTGCAGCATGACGATGTGACTGACCCCAGGTAACCCAGAGCAGCAGCACAGCTGGGAGCAGATGCTTTGCATCTTTGCCAAACCTTTTATTCTGCTTCCTTTTCAAAATTTATCACTACTACTTCTTTCCCAGTGAGTCATCAACTGAAGGAGATTAGACAAACTCTTTAGCCACTGAAAAAAACCCTGGCAATCAGGTCCCTCCTTGAAGCAACAGTTTCATTTTCTGCGCTGAATATCTGAGCACGTAATGCCAACACTTGCTCCAGATTGTACTTCAGCCTTCCCTGCAAAGCCTGCAGTCCTATGACCCTTGATGATAAACTCTGGTTTGCACAAAAGGCCAGCGGGAACAAAGCTTTCATCACACCAAATACATAATTTGATGCCGTCACTGCATTGAAACCTGCACAGATCATTAATCAGGCTCAGCGTTGTGTAATCTGTTCTCTGAACGCAGGGAATGTTTATTTGAACCATGCAATTCCTTTAGCAGCAATATTTTTTGCTAACAAATCAGATGATGGTGAATTTCCCCTGAAGTGGCAGGACGAAGAGCAAACCCTACCCTTGTCAGGATACAGTTTAGAGCAGAATTTCAATTGTTTACAAAAACCCTCTGAGGAGATGCAGCGCCCCTAAAATGACTAAATATACAGCAGAATTTCCTTATCCTAAATGGACAGCCCAGACTTGTAGATCCACAGCACTGACAGCCTTTCCAGACCTTCCCTAAATAATGCCAGGAAAGAGCTAAGGACAGCAGTAGAGGAACCCATCCTGGTACATCAGCAAAGGGCCCTCCCACCACTTACACTTCTCCTAGTCTTGGCTCTGCTCCAGGCCTGCCTCATTAGCCACCAGCAGGTGACTTCAGCTTGTTCAGTGTCATCTTTCTGTGAGCACAGGATAATTACACAAACCACTTCCCACTTCCTGGGACTACTTACACGACTGCTACCCATGAGCAGTGTTCTGCACAAGGCCACTGATTCCATGAGGCAACCAGCCAAGGGGCTGACAGAACCAGACAGGCTCTGCACTGCTGTTTTCTGACACGAAGTGGTAACGAGGATAGAAAATGCAGCATGAAACTGTCACCTCAGCAGCCTTGGCAATCTTCCCCTCAGAAACGATCCATATTGAGACCTGTGAGGTTGGTTTGAGTGCTGGTGCAGCAGCTCCAGCCAGGTTCACTGAAGTGGCAGAGCTCACAGCACAGCAGGAGTGAAACTCCAGACTCGTCCTTTGCTCCCCTCCACCTGAGGAGCAGCACCAACACCTAGGATTGGTAACTCAGTGTGGCCTGCCATAACTGACTGCAGGCTATTTTCATGAACACATTGATCAGTATGAGCAACAGCGAACACTGCACTGGATGAGGATTCACGAACTCGGAAGGCTACAGACACACAGCTTTAACAAGGTTCATGGGGCAACTTTGGGCTGCCACAGCCTCAGCAGCACCCTGCTTGTACGAGCTGCCTTTCCTGTGCTCAACCCTCGCACCAAACCAACCAGCCAAGGCTCTCTGGTAACCCCATGGCTCTCTCCCCTTCTATGAACTCCTCACTAGGACATCAATCCAAGTCACTCCCACCCCTGTCACCACACAGAGATGCTGTTCCAAGACCTCTGCTTCTCTGCACAGGTCACAGTGACCTCACAGGCAAACCAAGAGCAGACTTTACTACAACCTTCCTGCCATAACCTCTGCCACTGCTGGCATATGCAAACATTTCTCTCTGCCACTGCTGGCATATGCAAACATTTATTGCCCAAAGACTGACTTTACTGCACATTTTGAAGGCCTCACACAACAAAGCTTCACAAAGACAAATCAGGAATAATTTTTACCATTTAACTTCACAGCCCTTTTCTTTACAGTTTAGCAGGTCTTCCCCACCTCTTCCCAAGTCTTTTCTCATTTACTGTGGGAAAAATTTTGCTGCCCAGTATGCCAAGAACGACTGAAATACAAATTTCCACCTCTGTGGGAACAGGCTCTGTGCTTCTCTTACCCCAGTCCCTTTGGTGCCCTCAAGGCTCCTCCTCCCTGCCATTTCCCCAGCCTAACTTCCATCTCCAGAGGTAAATGTGTTCCTACAGGCTGGAGGAGGACCAGACTTCCTCCTTTGCTTTTCACTCACTTTGTGCCCAGTACTGCCTTACATTAACCCTTTCACCACCTTTGCGAGCCCCAGTGCTCCTGTGGATTTAGCTGCCAACTGACTCCTCTGCCATTTCTGCACTCTGCCAGGGACAAACCTGAGCTAATGCACCAAGTGCAAACCTTTACACTCAAAGCTGGAGTTCCAGATCCCACAGGCCACCTCCACAGTGCACACTTCCCTTGTCGTATCCATCTCCTAGCTGTGATTCAAGCATTTCTACAGATACACAGGGGAGGGAAAACTGCCTTGGGAGGATAATTTTAAGTGCATGTTGCACATCCAGGGACAGCGCATGACAACACAAAGCCCTGCATGATGAGGCTGATAATTAATGCAAGTCTAAAGCAGGTAAATTTAGTGTGGTCCACAGTCAGTGTGCTCAAGGCAGAGGCTCCGGCAATCTCTACCCTGGGAATCACGATCATCTCCTNAGGGACAGCGCATGACAACACAAAGCCCTGCATGATGAGGCTGATAATTAATGCAAGTCTAAAGCAGGTAAATTTAGTGTGGTCCACAGTCAGTGTGCTCAAGGCAGAGGCTCTGGCAATCTATCCTGGGAATCACGGTCATCTCCCCCTTTCCATGGCTCTCCAAGGCCCATGCACAGTACTGGTTTGGAGGTGTAGATTTCCTGTAGGGATCCAGGATTGCAGGTGCACATCACACCTTTGCCAGTCCTTACCCCATGCCATTCACCTGCATCACACTCTTATAGATCAGAGGGTCCCAGGCATTACTTTTTGCCCCCCACCCTCTTCCTTACTCACCAGGAAATCACAAGTTCCTACACTCATTTCAGCACTGAACTTGAAACCCAGGCTCTTTCTACATCACTTTCTCTCAAATGAAGCAAATTTATCTCACTTTAAAGAAACTGGAAATACCTGAATCTATTCCTTCCACTCTGTTCCCCTGGATATTCCAATACTTCACCTCATTTCGGCTTTTCAATACCTAGCAACAATGAACAGGTATGATGTCAAAACTTGAAGCTCTCTACAAGGCACTCCTGTGAAAGTCAGAGGGACAACTGTGAGATGAAATCCTGAGCAGTCAGGGGCTGAGGAATCAAGCCAAAGTTCACAAGGTTTAATTAGGTCGTTACAGCCAAACTCGGTTCCCCTAGTGAACAAACCGAGGTGGTTTTCTCCTCTGCTCTGCTGGCACCTCTGGGACACTTGCACAGTACCCCTGCACTGTGGGGCACAGGCCATGTTAGCTAAGTTCTTTCAGCTACAGCCCTGAGCCTGGCTGCCATCTGTCACCACACTGACATGTGCCACACTAGAGTCACCTGCTTGCAGAGCTGCACGTGAATGAGACTGCTGGGGCTACAGAGCTCATAAACCAGGAGTGACGCTTCACAAATGAATAGACTGTGCAGTTCAACTTTTTTATTTTAATAAAATCAAGAATATGCACAGCACATGCAGTGCTAGCATCTAAACTAATACAATAAGCAATTCTAAACCTACAGTGACTTGAAGTTGAATTTTCACATTCAGCAAGTTTAAATCCATTCTTGCATATTGGTTTGAATCCTTGTATCTGAACTGAAAATATTGCTGGCTGATAAAACTTGCTAAAATGCACAAGTCACTGATTATGCCAATACAACAAAGATAACCACATGTTTGAGGATTGCAATGTGCCAGACATTCACTGAAAAAAAAAAACACACAACTAAACAAAACTCACGCAACAAACATCTGAGAATCTGGACACTTCACATCAGTGTTTAGAAGTGTTTCATAAATATCTTAAGACAAGTGTATCAAAACCTTGGCATGTTTAATTTTAAGTTGCCAATTTTTGTTTTACTATCAGAAAGTTATGGCTATACTGCCAATGCCGGGTCTGCTTAATTTGACTTAAGAGTTTAATATGACTTAAACATTAAAAGCTCACACTACCCCGAAATATATAATTTCACGCATACGGTGACATTCAACATTCAAGTGCCAGTGTTTTTGTACTGTCTTTTGGTCAAGTTTCTTTAAACTTTCAAAGAATCACTTTTAGGCTTACAAAAATAAATATTTGTCAAAAATGTTCAATAAATATTACACAAAACTAGCAGCAAAAAGTATCTAGAAATCTGTCGTGTGCAAATAGTTTTCTTCCCAGCTATCATTCCCATGGTCCCAAATAAGTTTTAGAATCTATTTCCTTCTCCTTAAACAAGCTGCGTTCAATCTCCAAGAGACAAAATAAGATTGGAAGTTAAGGACACGCACACAAGACATATATAAAATTCTCTGAATGTGCAATAAAAGAAGTATTTTGTAAAAAGTTATGGGCAAAATGTACAAGGGCCTAAACCTAGACTTGAAATAGCACCATAACAAATGACCTCAATACTGTCAAGTGCACCTACTTAATAAAAGTTTTAGAACAAGGCACAATACACTTGAAAAAATCTATTGCACTTTAGGAGATTTTTGCCATTTTCCTATGCCACTGTAGATTAGTTGTTAAATGCTCTGGCCGCAAAGTTAGCACAGAAATTCCAAGTGGCAGAGGCATTTTTCTGGTGGACAATACTTATCTTTGGCCAGATTTAGCATAACAGACTATAAATACAATGGAAACCTATGCAACTAAAACTGACTAAAACTGCACTTTAATAGCAGAATTGAAACCTTGTGCAGTTTATGTACATTTCCAACCTCTGTGATCTCAGGTTTGTTTGTTACTCTTCTGGAGCCATTTTACAAAGTCTACAGTAAGCCAGTTTAACATCTCCACGCAGCTTGAACAGAGTAATGTGAATCTGCATTAAAATAAAGCCTGCTGCATAATTCTTCCTGTTCATACCCTCTTGACCAAAAAACATCAACACTAGCATGCGTTATTAGACCAAAAATTCAGTCAGGCCCTTAAGGAGGACCAATCACTGCCATGGTCAGCCATTCTACCATTTCAATTTCATATGGCAGGCATTTTTAAAAAGTCTAAATAGATGAATTCTCCTAAAAACTATTTCAAGTTATCAGACCTTTAAACGTTCCCTGTAATGTTCTGCCCACATTTGGCTAGCTCACATTAATGATCTGCCTAAATATTGAAAAAGGAATTGCTGTATTTACTTGCATTAACTTCAAAAACAGTGCTTTTAATGTATGCATGTATCCATACATCATCTCATCATGACTGGAATGGCTTATTAAAGGCTATCAGGTTCTAAGTACCTATCCAGGATAGAGTGAGCAAATCAGAACTTTAACTTAGTACAGTTTTGCCACATTAGAAACTAATTGCATTGATATGCTTCAAGATGTTTTATTTTTCAAATCTGCAGATACCAAAAGCCCTAATGCAGGCTACCGCATAAGTTTTTCTTTGTAATATTATGGATGAATCAGTGATTCCTGTTTAAGTTGTATCACACCTGTGTGCCAAGGTTTGATTTTAGCCCAAGTTCAGTAATTTTTATTTTGTCAAAACAATTGATATCTTGAGCATTACTGAGCCAACAGGACATCAAAATAAAAGTTGTCTAAAGTTAAAGGCACAGTACATTAACAAACAAATGATCCTCAGTCACAAAATTATAAATGCAGTTTCTGGGTGGGGATGGGTGGGAGGGGAGTTAATCCTGACTACAGCAATAAGAGTCTTCAAAACCACCTTCGAGATAGGGCTACTTGTTCCTTTATTTCCATCTTGTGACCTTGAGCTCCCTTAAAAAAAATTTCAGTGGAGAATCACAGCTGGTAATGTACTGCGAGTTCTTGAAGCTACACAAGGTATAGTCTGGCTAAGTTACATGTGGTTTCCATATTAGCTTGTTTGGTGGGGTATCTGCTGCAAGCAGATCAGTTGCCCCACCAGTCCACCCCCTGGGAGTTATAGTTTCCTCCATATCCATCACTGTTGTAGAAGCCTCCATAACCACCACCTATGAAAGGCAAGAGAAAGTGACGCTTAATTAACTCTAAAAGATTTGCACCTTCGTAACAAGCAAACACAGCCCAGGCATCTGTTGTCTATTACAGAGCCCCACCCAGCAGAACTGTCAAACGCACAGCATTAAACTAACCCTGGAAAGGTAAGCAGCGTCAAACCACCGGTCACGTAACCTGCGCTGGCCTAGATCCAAGCAGGATGCTCAGACTTTGCATGACAAGCACCAGCTGATCTCGTATTTACACATTACATCCAGTTTTACCCCAGCAAGCATTTTGGGTGTGGGTTTGTGCTTGGCAGCAGCGCCTGCCCAGCCCCTCTCACCTCCGAAGCCTCTGCTGCCGCTCCCGCCGCTGCGGCTGCTGGTTGACCGGCTGCTGCTGGAGCTGCTGCTGCCGAAGCCGCTGCTCGTCCGGTAATCCCTGGCACCGAAGCCTCCACTGAACCGACTGCTGCAGAGGGCAAGAGGCAAACACCGGAGTCAAACAGGTGGCATTTTAAGCACTGCAGCCACTGAGATTCACGTACTCTGACTCTGGGTACCAACTACAGCTGGGCCAACAGCCAGTGCTAAGGTGAGCACATTTTATAAACATCCCAAGGCTACTTGGAAAGATTTGATTCAGTGAAATCTCTTGCCTCCACAGGATTTCCAACCCTATCTTAGTGTTCAAGTGATGCATTTATGACCATCTCTAATGCTGTACAAGATGACTATTTTACAAGCACACTGCAAGGAAAACAAAAAACTCACACCAAACCCAATGTGGATGGACCACGTTAAGTACAATTAAGAGGAACGGTTCTCTCATCCTACCCCTGTAAGCCAGTACACAAAGGTTTGTATTGCAGTGGTTTAGGTTTCCGCAGCAAAACTATTTCACAAATGGCTTCACACCTGCATTCTCTCTTCTCTCTCCCATTTTGTCAGGAGGCATTGCCTTACCTTCTAAACATCAAAACAGCTGCTTAGGGTACATCTCCGGCACAGGCAGGAATGCATTTCTCTTTTATAGCTGCTTTTACAGTTCTAAAATGGTTCTAATGTCGTTTTACCTCAGCTGTATCTAGCTGCTTGCTTAAGAGGAAAGCACTTTTATGTGTTAACTGCCTTATGAATAGACAGAACAAAACCAAAGACATCCAGCCGTAACCTTTGCACACACCAAACTCAGTTGATACTGCACTTATCATCCTCTAACTGTATTTTCAGACTGAGAACAAGTCACAGAACTGTCTCGCAATGGACTGAATATACAACCATTAGCCAGAGTTGTGCCTCTTACCTCTTAGAGCGCCCACGACTGCCTCCTCCTTTGTGATGCTGTTCATAGGCCATGTTCTCCAGCCAAGATGGTACTTCTTGCTTAGCCTCCACAAGGAGATCAAGCAAGTCCTTTGTAATGTTTATGTTCCTCTCATTGAAGAATGAAGTGGCAAGACCTGAAGCAGATACTCAGTTTTAGCTACGCACAATTCAAGTACACCACAGCACTTAAACCCATTCCACACTCCAGTTCCTTACAGCCAAGCCTGAGAACACTAGACTTTATTTAAGAGAAAGCTGTGTGAGGCCATTATTCCACCACAGCTAGTCACAAATCCGTGTTTATTGACAGACACAGAAGTCACCAGGCTTACGTGTGGTAAGAGAGCCTTTTAATGGCACTAAGAACATTACCCAAAGGAACTGGTAACTTTCCACAGCGGCTAGACAGCAGTGACCAGCTTTTGGTCACAGAAGGCAGCTCACAGGCTTCTCTCAAGTACTTATTTGAAATTTATTACTCAGCCAATCTGACTGCACCTGTCAACTTAGGTACAAAGTGATGTCTGTGAAAACCCTAGGTGATACTTACCAAGGTTTCCTACACGGCCTGTACGACCAATACGATGTACATACTCCTCAATGTCACTTGGCAAGTCAAAGTTTATGACATGCTTTACATTTGAGATATCCAGTCCTCTTGCTGCTACCTAGTGGTTAAAGGATTAAATCAGATCTTAGTAAAACTCCACAGGCCAAGAAATAGGCTCACATGCTCGAGTTTTAGAGATTTCACTTACTGCTGTGGCAACAAGAATGGGGCTCTTGCCGGAGCGGAACTGGTGCAGCGCTTCCTCTCTGTCCCTCTGGGAGCGATCTCCGTGGATACTTGTACAGGCATAGCCTTCGTGGTACAGGAAGTCCTCGAGAGCATCTGCCCCCTTTTTAGTTTCCACGAACACCAAAGTCAAGGAATCTTTACCTAGTAAGAATTAAAGCCCAGGTTAGCCGAAGAAAAGCTGCACAGACAAACACAGGCTCCACCACCTGGTAACAGGCAGCTTCAATTCTCTGCCCATTTATTCTCAAGTAACATCACTGTCTACCCTCCCCATCTTTTATTAACAGACATGCTTACATCAACTTGATACTGGCATTTAGCCAGTGCAATACACTCACTGCATGTTAACAAAATACCCTTTTATTCACCTAATCAATAGGAATTCTTATTGCTTGAGTTATTAGATTTGCCTATTCTGAATTCTGCCTCATTTGCTTATCTGCAGCTGTTCTTTTACCTGTGGCATTTAGCAGGTCAAGCAGGAACGATCGTTTGTCTGGCTCTTCCACCCACACTACTTTCTGTGTGATGTTCTCAGATGTAGAACCTACTCTGCCAACAGCCAAAAAGATGTATTCATCAAGGAAGTCACGAGCAAGCATCTAAAAATGGGAGGAAAAAAAATCAAAATCAGATCATACTTTTTACCTCCTTCCAAAGATGAAACTTCTTTGGCCTTATGAGCTCTTCAAGTATTTAAACTCTTGTAAAGTACCTGGATTTCCTTGGGGAAAGTAGCACTGAACATCATGGTGTGACGAACCCCCTTTGGTGGCATAGTATCTTGTTCAACAATTCGACGAATCTGAGGTTCAAACCCCATGTCAAGCATTCTGTCAGCTTCATCAAGGACTAGGTACCTAAAACGTAGTAAAAAACCTTCATCAGAAGGTTTTTCTGTAAGCTGTGCTCTGGTGCCTGCACTGGGTTACAAGTTCTCAACTCTAGATGTTTAGACAGTCCAAAAGCTACAACCTGAGCTCCTTAACTACATCCCGCTCTAAATCATTTGTACATGGACAAGCAACATTGTACGTACTTGCAGAAATCCAGTCCAATCTTTCCCCTCTCCATCATATCAACCAGTCGTCCTGGAGTTGCGACAAGCAAGTGACATCCACGTTCTAAGTCACGGATCTGCTGGCCAATGTCTGCACCACCATATACAACACAGGGGCGAACTCTGGAGCGGTATGCAAACTGTAAAACAAAGTAAGTTAGCACCAAGAAAAATTCTACTTGAGCTGTGTTATAATAATAAACTGTTATATATACCTTTCTGGCTTCCTCATAGATCTGCACAGCCAGTTCTCTAGTGGGAGCCAAGACCAGTGAGATTGGATATTGCTTACGGCGCCCATACCTCCCATTCTCCTGAAGAAAAAAAAAACCTTGGCATGAGTATCCCAAACACAAGAGGAAAGAAAAAAAGCTACTACAGGCAATGTTTAAGACAGATCACCAAGTTTGTCTTAACAAGAAAGACAAAGCATGGTTGAGAGCCAACTTGAGCACTGTCTCTGAAGACAGCCCTATTACAGTACCCAAGGTTCAGCCATGGCTCACTATGGCAACAGCTGCACAATCCTGGTCTCTTGCAACAAGCACTGCAAGCCCAAACCTCAGCAGTGGAGAAGTAACAGCCACAGAACCAGTTGCTTCATGTTCTGAAATTACTACAACATAGATGTGTGACCAAGTAGCTTTTTGTAGCAAGGGAAGTGTCTTTTAAGCTTATGCTACAACAAAATCACTCATTAAAAAAACCTGGACAGTTATGCATACAACTCCTCAGGAAAAAAAGTAATCCACAGCCTGGATTTTTTTAAGGAAAACACCTAAAGTCTTCTAGAACTTGAGACGCTTGCCTTTCATACCCAAAATGATGACAACATTTAAAACCACCTATTGTGTTCAGTAGCAGACATCAGCTCATGTGGGGAGGGAAAAACCCCCAAACCCATGACACTGATCACTGCTTTTCCAGGACTGGGTATCTGAATACTTGCCTTCATTGCTCTCAAGGCATCACCAGGGCCATCTGCATATATCTGGCTCAGTATTGGTAGAAGAAATGCAGCTGTTTTCCCAGACCCTAGAAGAACACAAGTCAGTATTATTAAGAGTTACTATCAACTACAGCACTAATCCTGTATCGTAGCACATTCCCAGTAACACCTGCACTGGTATATGGATGCTACTTGTGGCACTGGAGTGCTCTCAGCATCCCAAAACCCTGAAGGGAATGTGGTTGAAGACATGAACATGTTCAAACACAGTAAATCTAGTCAAGTCACATCTAAAGCAGATGCAAGATTAAAGCTAATTAGCTTCCAACACTGCAAGTATTTCAATGCACTCTGCACAGGAGGTTCTACTACTGTACAGACCTCTTACCAGCAGTAATACAAGACCTCATTTCTAGTGAGACTAAGTAACAAAGAGCTATTAACTTACCTGTCTGAGCACAGGCCATTAAGTCTCTCTTTTCTTTAATAATAGGTATTGCATGTTTCTGGACTGGAGTAGGACGGGTGTAGCGTGTGAGTTCAATGTTTCCCATTATAATTTCTCCCATGTCGACATCACTGAACTGTAAGATATTTAAAAGGAGTAAGATCAGAATCCTCCCCTTCAACCACCGTATAACACAACATTCAGTTTAACAAGTCATTTATGAAGTAGCTCTTGTTTCAGCTCTTCATATAGAACTAGGCTATGGAGTTTACAGAGTCACACAGATACTTAGTCCAGTCTTTTAAGCCATTCTTAAAAAGCCAGCCAAGCCTGTAGTGCAGACTACACTAGCACACACACTATGCTTAGCCTAACACTGCCTATGCTTCTTCAGCAGTTGCTCCCAAATCAGCACCTTCAAAGCACTTCTTCACAGGCTCACTGTTTAAGGGTAAGTTACAGTTTAAAAGTAAGCAATGAGCATTAATTGAAAAAGTTTACACAATTTCTTCCCTTAGTTCATCATATGCAACACCCTTCCTCTGGCAAAACAGCTTAGCTGTAGGAAGGGAAGACAATGTTTCCTTTCCTCCCTGAACTCCAGACAGCAAGACATCAAGTTTCACATGCAAAACAGCCACTATTAGATGCCTTAGCAAAACAGATTTTTTACAAAAACTTACACTTTCAATATGTGGAGGACAGTTGCTGCCTGTTGCTTCAACAGGAATATCATCATATTTCTCAAAGTTAATGCCGGTATTGCTTCCTGAAAAGAGTTCCCTAAAAACACAAGATAAAAGTATTTTTACTTGCCAGAATTATCAAATGACCCTCCCCCATGAATTGATCCTATTCCATGACTTACTGTTCCAGGCGTTCACTCGGGGGGAGAGGCTTTGACCAGTCATCCTCATCTGATTTGTCACACCAGCGGCTGTTCCCACCACGGTCAAATCTGCCGAAGCCACTCCGGTCATAGTCCCCTCCTCTGCCACGCTCTTCGTATCTAAATACAGCACGAGAATCAGACCACCCTTCCCAGGCAACAGGGGGTTCTGACATGCAGAATCAAAGCTGTAACACAGCAGCAGCACATGCTCTGTGTATTACATACACAACTGTGGAACAATTCAAAACCAGCAGGTTATCTATACTTGCTTGACCTAAAAACAGAAATTAGTCCTGGCCATCAGACCAGGTCACATTTTTCTGTGTCAGACAGGAGAGTTTATCATGATTTCAGAGCTCAGTTTTTAGCTTAGCACAGTGAACTTTGTATCACCAGTTTTATTTGATTAAGCATAACAAACAAACAGTCATCTGCCAGTGGAGCTGCAATCCAAGTTGCGCAGTCTTTGCCATTTCTTTGTAGGGAGCTCTGTTTAAACCTCCCAAGCAGCATTATTTTGTATTCCCCCCGCCCTTTCCTCTGCCTCATTCTACACAGGTCTCCCACGTCCAGACAAAACCCTCCAGTGCTCCAATTTGTTCCTTTATTCCCCCACCACACGTGTGACCAAATATCTCCATTATGTCACATAATTATTTCATAAAGAGGGAGCTCACCTGTATGACTGACTTGGAAAGAAGGTGGAAGAAGTCCTTACCTCAACTGTTTAGTTTTTGGCCTGGTAAATCATGTTTGAGAAAAGTCTGGATACAGGACTAGGTCAGCTTTACTAGCCGGTAAAGGTCACTCTCACCACACTTGTGCATACAACGCATGATGTGTGTAAGACTGATCAAGTAAGGCAGAGAACCTGCAAGAGTCTCACCCAGTTTTATTAACTACACTTTTTAAACACGAAAAAAAAATTGAAATTAAAAAAAATCCATTTTGATGTATTTTGTGTGCTCCCAACAGCTCTTCATGGTTCTCCTGGAAGAAGCCACCCACCTAAGCACTTCTTTGTGTCAGCCAGTCACTACAGCTGCAGTGAGTGGCTGGTGGCAGACCACAGGGCACATTTTTCAACACATGCAATTTGCCCATCTTTGAAATCATGTCGCTTTAAAGGCAAGGTTCTCTCCCTCTCTCCTCCCACCTCACGTTGTTCACACCTGGAACTCTAATTTTAACATCAAGATTACAGGTGCAGTGCTAGAGCTGAGGCAGACTTCATGTGCACCACCCAGACAAACAAGTACTTGCCTCCCTCCTCTCGATCCGGTTCCACGGTCGAAGAAGCTGGATTTCGCGTCGCGGTCGGACCGCGCACCAAAGCTGCTGTAGGCATCCTTGTCTCTTCTGGAACTCCAGCCACCGCTATCGAAACCTAGCAGAGAAAGTCAGCCATACATTGCACAATCCAGGCTTTTACGAGAAAAAAAAGTTCTGTCCAGGAAGTCTTCACTGGAGGGTCTAGGGGACTGACTTCCTTCATGAATGGAAAATGCATGAAGCTGAATGAAGACTTACTCAACAAGGGACTGAGCGTTTCTCGCCACCCATCAGAACTGAAATTCCTCCTTGCATGTACAAGCACGTTTGGGTTTTTTTTAAAAAGCATGCACTTGCCTTAGTGCAAGTATTTCAGTTGCCTACCCTGGAAAGATGGGTCTCAGAAGAAACATTAAGATGCTAAGTCTTGCCAAGCCTCATCTACGTCATCTCTCCAACACAAATCCTTGACTACGCATTTATTTTTTGGAGGTTAACAAGGCCTCTCAGAGATCAATAAATGGTATCAGAAATCCAAACAGAAGTTAGAGTGTTTTATCATGCTGCAAGTACACAAAGCAATGGGATCTACACAGACAAAGTAACACCACCATACACTATGGAAGTATATGGAGCTCTTCACAACAAATTAACCACACTGAATTTTTCCACAGCACTTTTATCCCTGCCTACAGTAAGTGCCTACTTACATAGGTTAACTCCAAAGAATACAAAGCACCTCAGCTTGCCAATACCACTGAGTAAAAAACCTCACTTTTATTCTGCTACCAGGGCCTGTGAGGTAGCAGAAATGAGAAGCATTAAACAATGCCCTCGTACTGGACTAAGAAATTACAAACTGTATTTCAGAGGTTCAACCTCCCCAAGTTTGTGTAACATTTTCAATCTCAGCTATGGGATTCCAGCAGAGAATAAGTTAAATAATGGAACAGATAAACAAATAATGTCACTCTTGTAAGCATGCTTTGGCAGCTCCATAGCACAAAACCAGTCAAGACCTATTCATCAGACAATAAAAGCAACCACAAAACAAACTCATTCCAAAGAAAGAGGCTGTTCTAGGCCCAGTCTCTCTGAAAAAGGCTTTGCTACCAGAATTACCCTACCTTTTTAGATGTTCTCTAAAAGCGTGCTATTCACCTTGCCTCTGATTTTAACTAAGAAATTCTACTACTCAGAATCCAGAAATGCACTGGTCACAAGGGAACTTTAAAAACTAGTGTGATAACTGTAACTCCTTTGTCTGGATAACTGAAACAGACAGCAAAAATAATCCATCAATGATGTTTTTTAGCACACAAGATAAAGGAATGCACTTCAAGACCTCCAAAGTGCTTTAAGAAGCAACTTTAGTCTTTAAAGATATTAACTTCAAGAAAGTTATTTTAGCTTGTTTATGAGACATCTAAATACAGATTTTATTATGAGTAACTTTCAGGGCACACTACAACTACTGGGATATGTCACCCTGCTAAGAGATCTAACAGCAGTGGTACTGACAGAGCAATCTTCAGGGATACAGATGGAGTTTCTCAATAGTGAAAAAACTGAGCTGACACTATAAGATCTTCTACCAAGCTTGAGAAGTTCAAAGAGTCAAAATTTTATACTCCAAATAGCCTACAAAGTAACCTTATTCACTTAGCTCACTACTGCACTCATTTCTGAAGCTGGTACCTTGCCATAATTTTAAGGTAGCGCAGCAACTTTTACACCAAACACAGGTGTACACATCCTGCTTCACCAATTCACCTTTCAGCCTGGCATTCCCTACTCTGACTTGATTTGTGGATCAGCACAGAACACAGGTCCAGGCCATACAAGTCAATTCTACATAAATGACTGGCATAATAGTCGGAATTTCACACATCAAATGGCAAATTAAAACTGGAAGTAAATGCCCTGAGAAAACCTGTAACAGACCATAGATCAATCTCTCTTAACTGAAGAGAATGATTACAAGACTGTGCAAGGACTACCAGGACATTCCTTAAAATGTTATGGCTTTTGGGTGTTTTTTTTAAGTAAAAACCTGTAGAGATTCCATCCAGCATGTCTTTCTCACTGCAGGGATAAGAATTCATTAAGTTAATCAACTTCCAGAGCAGTTCTGTAGTTCTTACACCTATGAACAGCAATGCATCTCCCTCAACCAGTGTTTTAATTCATATTTTGTAACACTCTTAACACAAATCACTGCCAGCTCACTTGAAAACCTACCACATGCAGCAGCAATAATTTATTTTTTAAAGATGGGAGAAACAGAATGACAGATTCCTTTGGGGTGGATAAGACCTTTAAGGTGCGTTCTTAATATTTACTTTTTGATCTACTATAGATCAGATTACATTTTAAATATCGAGGACCTGCTTCCAGGAAGTTTAACAGGAAACTTACATGACAACAAGCTTTAGAGCTCATGGAAGCAAGGCACTTGAGGCCGGCAGCCCTGCATACTGAGCTCCCACAGCTGAGAAACAGAACTGCCATTAAGTAACCTGAGAACATCATTTTTATGCAGGCTGTTCTTTCCTGCAGTTCTGTAGGGCCCTGCTCCCCATTTACAAAGCAAAGAGATTAGTATTAGTGGGACAGATCTGGAGGGAAATTGAAGGGGTTTTCTAATCGGCTTACTACACTTGTAAGGCTGCATCAAGAGTTTGTTGTGTGGTCAAACACTACCATTCCAAGGTTGCTTCCTCATGTCTAAGCTTTGAAAAATCTGTTGTTAAAAATTCCAAGGAGCAGCCAAAATTCAGAATAGTTTCAATGCAGCCAAAGAAATCACTGATTTAGTGCAAACAGAAGCAAACATGACTTAAATGAAAGTACAACTGTAGAAGAAACTTCAAATTATCCTACAAGACAGCTCAGCTTTACAAGCTTAAACTCATGATGCCCTTTTGCTTCCAACAGGGTCCTGAACTGGAACTGGAGCTTTTCCATTCAGCAATTATGAACCTTGTCACAGGGAACCAGCAGGAGGCCAGTGGTACAGCATTCGACCAGTTTTTGAACACGAGTTTAACAAAGGAAAATTGGCAGCCAAAGTTCTATTAAATGAACAAGCCACACATCAGATAAAGTCATGACCTGTTTACCTTTGTGCAAGGTGAAGTTTAAGTCCCCAGAAAAGCCTCACGTAAGCACACCTACACTGCCATGTCTGAACTCTGGTCTTGCACACAAGGAAGTACAATGACAGTCCTAGACATAACAGGTCACGATAGAACTCAAGGTTACTGCACCTATTACCCACAAAACTTAGGTACAAAACACCACACAAGGAGAAGAAATCTATGAACGGCAAACGTTCACAACCACCTTAAAAATGTTTCCTGCTTTTGAGAAACCGGCACATTCCTCAGATTTAGCAAGTCAGTTTCTTGTAAGACTGCTCATATTCGAGGTCAGTGTGACTGGGAACAAGAGCACTGAACTGGCTGCCAACCAGTCCCTCTCCTTTTGTGAAAACGTTCAGCTCTGGTACCACTCTGTTCATCACTTGGTGCTTCAGGCCATACTTCTTTTACATAATAAAAAAACCCGAAAACCCCAAGCCCTGAACACCCAGAAAACTCACTAGCCTGGACACATACAAAGGCAAGGCAAAAACAGACTGATCCCTCTTCAAATGGTCTAAGACTAGAATATAGCATTTTTCCTCTAGTCAGATTTAAAGTGCCACAGCTCCAGAAGCACTGTGAGAGATATTAGCATTTATTTCAGTACTGCCCTCCCACCCACTCATAATACAAGTCATCCTCCTGCAGTATTCAGAAAAGAATCTGTGAAAGTTTACTGCTTTAGAAACAGATGAGACCCAAGTCCTCCCATGCCACAAAACCTCAATTCTTTACGTTGTAGCACTGCGAGGAAGTGTTTCAGCTGCTGCATTCTGGTATATTTCAATAGGTGTTGGGTCTCCCGTATCCACCCAAGTCACCAGACATGGCAACACTGCGCTGCAGCACCTGCCCCCTTGGGATCTTACACAGAAAGGTCATGATTTACTTCACTTAAGTGTTCCAAGAAACTTTCCTTCTGGATTGTGTTCTGTTTAGACATTCAAATGGAAGATGGAAGGGCCGTTTCTTAGCAAAAACCCCTGTGTAAACATGTGACCAAAATAGGTCATGTACTTCATGTCTGCTTCACCAACAGCCTGCGTTTCCTTCTGCAAGTACTCCCAGGGGCTTCCATAAAAACTGCAGGAAGCTGAACAAGGACAACATCTCTTTGTGTAAAATAGGCATTTACAAAGTGAAACTGTGCAGTTCGTTCATATTAAACAACTGATTGCTCCAAGTTCCACATCACAGTCCCTCACAGAAAAACTAGTACCCCCAAAATCCATTCAGACCAACACTCGAGATGACATGGCAAGTTAAGATGGGAGACTCCCATCTTGCCTCAGTCCCAGCTAATCGTTACAGAGACACAGAAGGCATTTTGTCAGCCGGATACTGAACTTGAGCTTTGGATATTAAGTTGGTGAAGGGATCTAGAATAGCACACTAAAAGCAGAAGATAAAAGTTGCCCATGTTTTGCACAGGACAGTCAAGCAGTCTGTGTAACAGCCTTCAGCAGTACTGTCAGAGCCTCTGCAGTCTGCTTCTAGAGAACCAGTGAAGTGTTGCCACCGTGTTTGTGATACATACCCTGTTTTGAAGCTTCCCTGTTCCGCAAGTGAGGAGGAATGTATCGGCCTTCTAAAGGACAAAAGAAAGGTAGTGTTACAGGCCTGTGGTGTCAGCACATCTTGAAACGCTCATCTTGTCAAAAGCTTTTGCTTCGTTAAAAAACCTCTGCCTCAAGCTTTAAGGCCTCTTGCAGCATTTTTAAACAAGAATCCTTTAATAAAGCACTTGGCCAGCACACTCTCAGTTGAAGATTAAAGTTCTTGCATGCCCATTTAGGCAGCTGGTTTAAGGCACAGATGTCTTGTGTTCCTCTGACCGAATCACACACCCATTTATGGGTGTTACAGTGTCTACGACAAAAGTCTGTCTTCCTAGAACCCATTAAGGCTTAAGCTGGTGCCAGATACTTGAGCAGCTCAAGATATTTACTGTGACATTCAAGTACTGGCACTCGCAGTATTACTACCAGTACTTTTCCTTCCCCTTAAATTCACCCATCCCCATCTATTCAGCTTTGATCAAACCAGAAGCCACACCTAATTGCCTCTGAATAGCATTCCTCATTTACAATCCAGAAACATCTGTCTGCTAAAGCAAAGTGAATGAGAACATACCAGCCACAAGCTGAATGGGAATTCCTGGAAGATTCCCCCCTCTTAACATACTTAAGCCTTGCATATCGCTTTCTATTCAATGAATTGAGATCAGCAGAGTTAACATTCCTACTCCACCTGGATGTTTTAAGAAAACAAATCACCACATACTACTACAATCAGTGGCCTCATATGAGAAGCAACTGAAAATCTGGGACAGAACTGGAACACTAAGTTCTCTCAAGCTAATTAAGTGCCTCAGAAATGTACACACATACTGTACCACTGCAATATTAAGTGGTTCTATCTAAAGCGTAGTGTTTTCAAAGCCAGCTTAACTGGAAACCTCCTCTATTTCCTCATCAGCCTCTGTAAATTTTGGCTTTAGAAATTGCTTTTCACAGCTGCAACCCCCAATTTCTAAAACTGTGTTTGTAAGCTTGAGAATTTGCATGTACTTACTGCTTGTAGAGCTTCCTTCACTCTGAGAGTCTGAAGAATTCAAGTCTAGACCAGAAAACTAGAAGAAATAAAACAAGTATCAACATGTTTTACCATGAATTTATGCTAAGATGCAAATAAACCTTTTCACTTATCAGAAACAAAGAATGTTCCAACAAGCTACTGCTGCAAAAAAATTTTTTTACATTGTGCCAAGCTAGGTCTCCTATTATTACTCACGTTGTATCATCTTCAATGTTTTCATACGCACCAACAAACATACACCCACACGGGCAGCAAGGCCAGCAGAGTATCTCACACCCACCAAATCACTACCACAGACTTCTGCTTCACACCGCATGCAGGCTGAAGAGCACTTTTAAATAGAGTAAATTTCAGTGCACTCAAATGCATTCGGATCTGGGTCAGTGACAATTTTTTTTTCTTTTTGCTACAGAGACTCCAGCACAAGTAACATCATCGAAGTTGGGCACTTTACTTGCAGAGGCTCGAGATATTTATTAAGTGCATTATCGCTACTAAGACGTTACAGTCTTCACGTCTGAGGCAACTACTGCTCCCAAAACATTAGCTGATGTCTCCCGACAATTACTTCAGCAAATACGATTTTTTGGTTTGTTTTTCAAAAACGTCTCTAGCCTTCAGTCTCACAGTTAAGTCTTCCAAAAGATGTTCAGTCCACGCAGTGCTGGTGTGTCGCTCAGAGGTTTTAACTCAAACACAACATGAACCCGTTTCAGCAGAAGGTAGTGGGAAACCGATAAAGCTTAAGAACCAACTTATTACAGTTGACTCTCCGCATGGCGGGATTACAAACTTGTATCGGAAAAATAGGGCATGTTTAAATACAAATTAATTTTATGTAATGTACTGCACAGAAGTGTCTTCCAACGTGACCTGAATTAATCCAAAACAAAGACTCCAATGCACTGGCCTTTTTGGCGCTCAGCTGCCTGTGCTGCCGCTTAAAGACATTCAATTCTTTAAGAATTCTCCCATAGCTGACCTCGTAACATCCTCTTTAAAGCTACCACTTAAAACGCCATCTCTTCAGTTAATCGAAGCACCAACGCAGGGCTGAAGAATGGTTCTTATTCTAACAGCAAACAAAAACAAAGGCTCTCTACTAGGTCAAGGCGGCTCTCCACAAACAACAAGAAGCGATGGATGAATCTTCTCGCAGTGGGCCCCCACGGTGGGGGCAACACTTTCCAGGCGCTGCCTCGGGCATCGGTGGCGCAGCCCCGGCGCCATCTCAGTGCGGCACTGCGGGCTGGATTCCCGGCGCAGCAGGAGCAGCTAATCCGGCTGCCGGCGCCCGTCACGTGTGGCGCGGGGGGGTGGCGGGGGAGAAGGGAGAGGGGAGGGAAGGACCGTCTCCATGACCTACTTCGCCGGAGCGGCCGAGGGCGAGGGCTGCCCGGCCACGGTCCCGCTGCAGCAGATGGGGCTCTTCCTGCCCCCGCCGCCTTCCCCGAGGGTTAGATAACCATCGATCCCGCCCAACGCGGGGAGGGGGATGGGGGGGATGTAGGAATGAAAAGGGAGAAAATAATAAAAAATGGTGCGGACCAACACGAGTCCAGGCCCAACTGCGTCACCGGGGCCCGGCAGCACCGGAGCCCGAACAAAGGCGGCCGCCAGCGCCGCCTCCCCGGGGAAGGGGCGTCACACAAAGCGCCGTGTCGTGTGTGTGTCCCC
>VZTA01027732.1:49140-75042 GCA_013398855.1 Mohoua ochrocephala | reverse complement strand
CGCGACCGCCTCCCCGCCCTCCCTTCCCGGTGCTATCGCGAGAACTCCGCGCAGCTCAGCAGCCGGTGAGGGAAGCGCTCCCGGAGGTGTCGCGAGACTTGGGGACGCCGAGGCCCGCGCGGAGTCTCCGGCGATACCGCGAGGTTTTCCGTCCCCCCCGCTCCCGCCCGGCCCCGCTCGGGAGGAGAGCGGCGGCGAGTTCTCGCGAGATCGCGGCCCCCCGCCACAACACACACAGACTGCGCCGCGCTGTCCTTTTGTTCGCCGCCCTCGCGAGAGCGCCCCGCGCGCGCGCGGCCGAGACGCCTCTAGAAGGAGGCGGGCCCTGGGTCACGTGGGCGGGCGCCGCCGCCATCTTGTCGCTCCCCCCTCAGCGGGCAGTGGCGCAGCGCGTAATGGCGGCGCGGCGCTGAGGGGAGGAGGGGCTGCTGCACCCAGAACGCGCCGGCCTCCTTCCCCCGCCTGCCCTTAGCGCAGGCCCGGACACGCCAACCTGCGCCTCTGCAGGGCTCAGACCATCCCCTGTGCCCGCTGCCCAGCGGCACATGGCTGTGAGCCGCTTACCCCGGAACACTGTTGGTGGGCTGCACATATTCACATATTCATTGCACATAGTCATCAGCTCTATCTCCGAGACCTTTAGCCATCAAACATACTGACGTGCCAAAGGACCTCCGAGATTTTCCCTGTAGTGTCAGCTTTGCCATCTATCTCTTCACATCCACAAATAGTCCCACTTTGGATTCATCAGGACTTTTAGCCTGCAAGCATCAGTCAAATAGTAAGCATTGAACTATCTGTCGTTAGGAAAAAAAAAATATAAATAACCCCATTCCCTTCTGTCACAGCCTGCTGACACAGAGAATGCTAAAGCTGCTTCCTCGGATTTGGGTCAGTAAAAGTAGTGACGAACGTGCTTATGGGATCAGGACACGGCTGGGGCTGTGAAGTCACAGGGAAAAGGACACGGGGTTTGGGTGTCCTTGATCCACACGTAGCAATTATTCCTCCATTTCCCTCCTCCTCGGGCTCCTGCCTCTTCCAAGAAGAAAACCACAAGGAAGATCCATTCTCCAGAAGGATGATTCACCATGGGATTTAAAAACAAGACAGAACTTTTCCACAGTACTCACACATTAAGCAGCCCATCTCTGCCTAGGTTTTTCCTGCCCTTAAAATTGGAGCTATAGAACCGAGGTCCTCCCAATTGCAGAAATTAAGCCCTACAAGATTTAAACATCCACAAACAAGTCCTTGAATGAGCAACACGTACTCCTCACAGACAAACCAGTCAATTCTGTGACGCTCTAGTCTCAAACAAAACATTTACCAGTCTTCTGATTTCACCCTCCATAATACTTCTCCAGCCAGCTATGGCTCCAGAGTCAGAGATTTATGCTTGCGTTTCTTCCCCAGGTGCACCTATTTATATAATTTAAAAGCTTGCAGGTGTCTTTGTTGAGGCTGCCTGACAGTTAAAAGGAAAAAGTTTTTGTATTTTTAAAGGAGCTGTTACTGGACATAGGCCCAATTTTGTTTTGTTTTTTTTAAAGCAAGTTTCAAATAATACCTTTAATTCCTTTCCTTCTTACAGCTTTGCAGGCAATTCTAAATTCTAAACAATTCTGCAATGTTTACATCCCTGCAATGTCTGCAGTGTTTTACAAACAAGGGTATTGTTTGTGATAATTCATATGCACTAGAAAATTACATTAATTAATCCTTTGCTGTGCAAGTTTTAGAAATATCACAGCAATTTAAATCCTGATCCTGCAGTCAGGGAAGTCAATTCTTGGGGAAGTCAGTTTTCCCTCTTGAGTTGCCATCTGCACTAGGCAGGACTATTCTCAGTTTCACTTTTAGTTCTCCCACAGCTGACTCAGACACAATTCCCTGGAGGAAGCTGAGCAGCGAGTCAACAGCGGAGTCCTCACAAACCCCTGCTCGCTTTAAACTCGGCAAGTTTTTGCCAAGGGGCTCAACCAAAACTCCTCAAAACCTGACACTGCCGGACGCTTGGGCACTCAGCTCTTTAATCCCAGCAAACTCCCAGATCTGGTGTTCCTTCACCTGCAAAGCCCCATCTGGCAGGCGTTCCGAAAGGCTTCACTGACAGCCCCAGAACAGCCAGAAATGCAGCTTTCTGAGTCTTGAGGAGGCTGCCCTAGGAAGCCAAGAGCACCCACTGCCACCAAGCCACGTATGTGTGTTGTAAAGGCAGCGTGTTTATGAAACCCTATCTGACTTCTGTAGTGTTTGTGCCTAGTGCTGGCAGACACTGACCTTGTGTACACGAGTTTCCTCATCTGTTTTGAAACTATCAAGGGGTCATGCGCTACTGACCATTTTAACAAGCAGATTTCTCATTGTACACAACTATGGACTCACTGCCAAGGAAAGGCAGTGCTTTACCAACGGTAAAGCAGCTCAGACATCCAGAGTGGGATAAAAAATAAATCCTACCATGGATGTAATTCTCAAGTTGCAGTACTGAAGACTTGTCTCTTGTTCTGCACAGCTGTCTATGAGGCTAGGACCTCATACCATCTTTCTGTGAGTCTTTCATACTGTAAGATGGCAGGGCGATCAAAATATAAATTTAATGTTGTCCAGCCCCAAATTAGCAAAGGGGTTTGCAAACGGTCTTTAGTCAACAGTGAGTATGAGAGATCGGTCTTTAACAGCATAATTTCCACATGTTCCCAAATTTCTGTGGACATTTTTAGTCATCAAAAGGCAGAATCTTACTGGTTTGGAGGAATAACATGGAAAGAAGAGCCACGTGCCACCACTGATGTTACCCTTCACTAGAAGGTCTGCATTTCCCAACAGCAGCAGCTACAAAACTCTTTGGACCAGTGGATCGCTGTTAGTGATGCCAGTCTGTGCAGTCAGTGAAGGAACTGATCTGAATTTAAAATAACTCCGTAGGGGTAGAAAAAACCCTGCCTGCCTCAGCTCTCTGCCCAGATAAATGCCTGTGGGATACTGGGTTGTAGTCAATGTTTTTCTTCAATTTAGTGAACATTTCCCACCGCACATGTGCCCTAACTCAGTGTGCAGGGCAGAGCCACCGCACTGAAGCCACGGGTTTCTCTCACTAATATTGCCAGTGATTATTAAACTGTGCCTGGACAGCATTTGACAGAATATTTACAAAATACTCCCCTATGCTGCAACACTTCGTTCTCTCGCTGCCTTTGCTGAGTACACCTCTATCCTCAATCTTAGCACGTAATGCCTTTAGCTCACGTGAAGAATTAAAAGGCAATCTGATTAAGAGCTGCTCTGTGCTTTGGCCAGAGTGTTGCCACCCAAGCCTTGCTGGCTCCCCTTCCCTTGTCTCTCCATGTTCCCAGACTGGTAGATAGAATGTACACAGTTGATTGGAGAGGGCTTGGCGAAGAGCAGATTCATGATGATTCTCTGAAGAGATGCCTGCAGGTTTCTTTCAGGCTTCAAAGAAATTCTCATCTTGTCCTGAAAAACCGCAAAAGACTGTTTACAGAAAGCAGAGACTCTTAGCTGAAAGGAGAGACAGAATCAGGAAGTTTTATAAGCTGTGACTCTAGAACAGGGATACACAGAAAAGATTTAGTCACTTCAGACATACACCGGTCCTTATCTGAGACAGCATTCAAGGCTTTTCTCTCTCTCTTTTTTTTTTTTCTTTCTTTAATGAAGTCCTATTTTTATTTGTTTTAATGGTTTAGTGACAAGATCAAGTAGGCACAGGCTTCTGGGGGAACTGAGGAAGTACAAGCATAGTTTTGTTCTTATTTCTTCTGTCTGTGAGGATCAGACACAGGGAAAAATGAGTCCATGAATGTGGACTCAAAAGTTTTAGGAGGTGGAAGGGAGAGGTTTTTTTGACTAAAATTACAAGGGTTGTTGTCCCGAGTGGAAGAATGAATGGAGAGAGCGTGGCAGTTCTCTGAACATTGAAAATTTCTGAGTTGGGCTCTATTTTTTCATATCCCTAGATTCCTTGCTAGCTTGGATTTTAAAAACCCTAATCATTTTTATCTCTCTGCATTCAGATTTCTCCATCGTCCCCACTGGACTCCAAATTACATTGCCTCTCTCTCTCGCTCCCCAAGTTTCTGCGCTGCTTTGTCTTCCCAAATGCTGTTTTCCATGTTCCAATTAGATTAAGGGCTTGCCTGCACAGGAAGGTTACACTACTATTAATTTGCAGTTTGCTTTAAAGAAATGATGTTAAACCTGGGCAAAAGGCCATGTGGACTCCCTGGTATTCCTCTGCAGGAATACAAATGGCTTATTTCAGGTTAGATCAGGTCAATTAGGAACAGGAAGAACTTGCAAAGCAATAAGTTTTCCTACACCAGAACGAAGGCAGTCCAGCAGCTCCTTCTGCAGATTGTAACCTCCAAATGGGAAGAAAGGCTGGGGGCATGGTCTTGACCTCTGCAGGAGACACAATCTGCTGGACAGAGGTAGCACAACACCAGCTGACTGCTGCTGTCGCTGCTGTGGCTCGGGCTGTGGAGCAGCTCTTGCCCACTGCAGCCTTTTCCCTGCCTGGACAGCCCAATGCACAGCACTCACAGGAGAGAAGCAGGGACTGCTGCCTCTGTGCAAGGTATTGCCTTCCACTCTGTTCATGCAGGATTAAAAATTGAGTCTTTTGCCAAAAAAATTTACAGTATGACGTTGTTCAATAGGGCAAAGTTGTGAGTATCCATCTGCTGCCCCTCTCTGAATGAATGCCTGGAGTTAACTGTTGGTTTACAAGCATATTGTAATTCCATGAGTGTGCCTTTCTCTTGTAAGCAAGCCCAAATAAACAGAAGATGAAGACAAAAGAAGAGAGACTTACTGCAGCAAGAAGAAAGGAAAGAGGCACGTCAGTAGATCTTGGATTCACATTCTCGTTGCGAACTGGTTTGAACTGCTAAGCTTATAATTGCCTAAATCAAAATAGGCACCTAGTCAAGATGGCTCCTATATTAATCAGCATCAGAATTATACTTTGAAGAAGGCACTAATGTTTCTCATTTTGGCTTCTGTAAGCCTTTTCTAATTACCATTTCTAAATACCAAGTGTAAGTTTTATCTTATGTAACATAAATGTAATATTAGAGTCTTCTTTATTACAGGGACCAGAGGGTCACTGGCTGAGTACCACTTGCCAGTGCTCTCCCCTCTGGTGTGCAGGGGTTTGACTTCAGTTGCCAGCTGTGAGCACCTGGCAAGGTCTGACCTTTGCAGATGGTGGTTGTGCAACGTGGTGCAGCTGCCAGGAGTGCTTGGGTCAAGAGAGTGGCCTCAGCCATCTGAGGAATGCCCAGCGTTGCTCCTTATTGAGTGAGAGGGCGACTCTGACAGCTCAGAAATGCCTGTGGGATTGTCAGGGTCCTGGGGACACCCCCAGCTCCCCACAGCCCTGCCAGGAACTAAATGGCCAAATCCCATGAACCAAACCCAACACTGGTCTTCAGGAAGAAAGGGGGAAGAAGGTCCACCTTCCTATTTCCCTCGCCATTGCTGCAGTGTTGATTCTGTGTTGATTCCGTCACTTGGCAGGGGAAAGATCACCAGCAAGAGAATGGGAGCAATGTAGGGACTTGTAATACAAAGGTTGATGGCCTGAGTTAATGTCACCAGGTCAGCAGGTCATCAAGACCACAGGGCATTAACCTTCTGTCTCTCAGGGCACTCAGACCTGGAGAGAACGTGATTAGTCCTGATGACTGCCAGAGCTGAGGCAGGTGGAGATACTGACAGTTCCAAAAGATACCCAAACCCCGTGCGTAGTCACCAATCCAAGAATAACCCAGGACTTCAGAGCTGGCATCCCTTTGTATTCTCTATGGCATCACACAGATCCTGGACCTATTATCTGGGCACAAACTTCATGTTGCCTGGATTTTTCGATAGATGGCTTAAACATGCTGGCCTGGTGCCTGCTGGCTGCTCTTGTGAGTGTGAGAATATGAATGTGGCTGAGTGAGACCTGTTTGCTTTCAGTTTTTATTTTAAACTAAATCACTTTCTTCCCCTTCCCCCCTCACCCCCACGTCTCCTAATGTTTTCTACCTTGTTTATACCATGTTGGAGCAGTATTTCCTACAGAGGAGCAAGGAATAGTAAATAGGAGCACCCAGAAGCATAATCTTTCAGGTGGCAGCAGAGAAAGAACCTTAAAAAATTTGCTGTCGAGAGACGAGATTCTCTTTTTCTAGTTGGGTTCTTCAAAGGCCAGCCTGTCCCTCTCGCTGGCTTTGGTCAGCAGTGCAGGTCACACAGCTGGAGCTCTGGCACACTCCATTGTAAGAGGCTTAGCTCAGGCTTCAGTGTGCACATTTGCAACCTTTCCACTTAAATCATTAAAGATAAAGGGTTTTGGAGACATCTAGTCCATCACACTACCTTAAGACTAAATATATCCATCCACTCTGGGTGGATGCTCATCAGACTGGATCTCCAGAACGCCAACTGCATCCCCAAACTGGGGGAGGGCCCCCGACCCTGACTGGCTTCTCCTAAGGGGCAGGGCCCCAGAATGCTGTCACATCACCACGGCCACTTCTCCTGAGCTGTGAGGAAGGAACCCCTGCTTCATGCTGAGACTGAAAAGCTGCTTAGCGAGGCAAGGGCTCCTGGCTCCTTTCAGACACCCACGGACGCGGTGGAGCTGTAACCCTCCCACCCCTTTCCAAGGCAGGCAGCTCAGTGCCTGCAGTGAGGTAGGAGCTGCTCTCGCCTCTCTGTGAGACAGCAGCTCCTCGTGGCTTCCCCACTGCCTAAAAGATGGAACAGTGCTGCTGTGTGGCTGCACAGCTTGTTGTGTGTCACCTCACTGTGGAGTAACTTAAGTCTCCATAGTAAACAGGAAGAGTAGTTTATTTCCTTCCTCTTTGCAGTTGCTTTTTATCTATTTATGTGCTGCTATTCTGCCCCTCCTCGGACATTGCTTCTTGAGACTGAATTGTTTTTCATTGTGCCTTACAGTTTATGTCTTCCGAACTTCTTGTAGAGCAGCAGTTTAACATTTAAATGAATGTACTGTTTATGAAATGAGCTGGACTGACATGGAAATGGAGACTTATGTCTTCACAGATTAGATGCCACAGTGGTAGGAGGAGTGAGAACTCTGTACCTAACTTGTGATCTGGAACATCTCTAGAGGCAAGAATAGGATGTAATTATGAAATCCATCTACGTGGTTCAGGTTTCCTCTTTAATCAGTAGCCTCTAGGCTATTTGAGCCGGCTGGCATTCATTTGTGCCAGATGTGGTGGTGGCTTTGTGATACGGACAAACCATTGCAATAGCAAGGAGCAGTGTTAACCAACTCATTTTCACATAAATTACCAGCCTTGCTAGGGCAGAGTGTTCAGGCAGGGTTCATCTCTGGCCACGTGGAAGGCTCTCCAGCCAAGCCAGTCACCTCGGGCCCCTGATACAGCCACAGCGGAGAAAAAGTCATTCTTAGGTCATAAATCATCTCATCCTGAGGTAGATATTTAAAATAGATCAGATAAGATATACCTTTAAATTGCCTACAGGGCAACAGGCTCAGATGTATTGATAGACACTGTAGTCATCTAAAATTAGGTGAGCTGAGTCTCACCTGTGGAGTCAAACCAGCGACACACAGGTCAAAAGCCCCACTTCCTGTGGTGAACCTTCAGAGCACATCTTCTGCCTTTCTGAATTTACAGCCACCTCCAAACAGCCAGCTGAGAGAACTATGAGAGTCTTCCACCAAATGGCTAAATCTTTTCACTGGTTTTCAGAAATAAAATTTATTAAATCCTTCTTTTTTAGTTTAGTGTCTAAATAGTCATTTCCCAGAACAGGAATAGTTGCTTTTTCACTTCCGCTCATGCCAGCATGTGGAATTGGAAAAGCAAATGCTTGGATTAGGAAGCACAGATACTCATCACGGCTAAAATAATGATATTCCGCAGAGGGGAATTTTAATGTTGATTCATCTGATACAGTTGAACTGTAAAGATTTATCTTTCAGATTCTTTGACAAATATGAACTTCAAAACAATGTTTTTTACTCCCACGGCATTTTCTCCCCCTTCTCTCATTTTTATTCCTTAGCGAATAGTTCATTAATAAGGAAGAAGGTTCTTCTGATACCATAGCACATCTGCTGACCCATTTCAGTGCAAGTGCATATATAACCAGTTGTTTTTTTGCACTCTTACAGGTGTTGCTGCTGTGCAGATATGGGCTATGGTTAAATTTCATAATGGAAAATCTGACAGGCAGTTAACTAATCCATGAGTCATATTTCGTAATAGCCTAAAGGTCTCTGATGTTCGACCTTCATTTGATACCCTTGCCATCAGGCAGTTTATACATAACCCATCTGAAGAACATTCTTTATATAGATGACTGCATGCTGCCCTTTTATACCTGCGAGAATGGGCACTGCACTCCCTGAGCCAGGGCAGTCTGCTGGCTCTCGGTGAATGGGACTGGAGAGCTGCACTGCACGAGACTCACCTGGGGAATGGGAACAGTGGAAATCTCTGCTTAGCTGGAGCCTTCTGCAGGGCCTAGCCGAAAGGTGAGGAGAGGGGTGGGGAGTTGGTTTTGGACTCCACTCACCCTCACTGGGCTTCTGATTGGAACAACTCCAGTAATGAAAGTAGCACTGGAACTTCCAGCACTGACAGCTCTGCTGATTTCACCTGTGCGTGGCTCACTTCTGCTTGAGGCAGGAGAGACAGAGAATGAGACATCCTTTTGTCAGACCATCCCAAACGGGGATCCCTCCATTGTTGACAGCAGCAGAGTCCAGCCAGCATTACCAATGCCAGGGTCTTAAAAGGAGCACCTAGAGTGGAGAAGGCTCGTCTGGAGAATCATCCCCTTTATCTTCTAGCCAAAGGGTGAAAAAGCAACACAGTGCTTACGAAGGGACCATAACATTGTCGGTTTTCAGGACTTCTCAAGTCTGAAAGGCAGCAAAGGATGTTGGCATTGCTGCTGTTTTCGAAGCTAAAATAAGGCAGACACATGACTTCAGTAACTGCATGTGAAGTTTACATACTGTGACTCATCGTAATGAAGAAACCTAAACAAAACCCCAGTGTGTCATTGAAGCTGGAATATGTTTTCCATACTAAATTCTTTTAGGTTTGCTTTGGCTTCTTTTTTACAGATGTAGAACAGTAGAATATCTCCGGGATATTAACTCTTTGTTGTTGCAGGATAGAGAGTTCTGGTCTTCGTGAATGGACCTATATGAGACACAGTAGAGGGTTACCTTGTTTTTTTAAACCCTCTGGCACAACTTTTACAGCAGTGCCAAATGCTGGACAACAAGAACAGCTGAGAAGAAAAATGGAAAGAAGGAAGCAAAGGAGAAAGAAGGGTCGAATCCCAAGATTTAGCAGGCAGTCTCTTTAAGAAGCGCTGCCATTTCCAAATAACTATTTTGCAATTATCTCTAGGATAGCAGCAGACACCAGGAGTGATGTATATGTAGCATGTGAGTTGCCTGCTGTATATGGAAAACTGCCTAGGGAGGGATTGGCACAGTGGGAGGGGGAGCATGGCCAGGCTGTCTCTAGGCACCAGCGAGGAGGTTTGTCATCCTGCTGAGTCAACAGGAGACACAGCACCTCCAACGAGGCTTTTGCCTGCTGGTTGTTCAACGTTAGGCAGCTGAAGTTACATGGTAGGAGCCTATAATGATAGGCTCATATGCATGCTCATTTAAGCATTAATTCATTTTGCATGGATGATCTGGATTACCAGCTCCAGACCTCTTCAACTGGAGGGAAGCTGGCGCTGGACTGGGCAAGGCTCACTGTGGCTGTTTCTTAGGGCTCTCCTTGCAGCCCTTCTCAAGCCAATGCAGAAGGTAAGAAAAGCCCAAACAAAGGTTTCACTTGGATCCAGGTTCATTTCAGAGCGGAAACAGTGTTTGGAATGTGACGAGGGAGTTGCTAAACAGGGGTCAGGAGAAAGGAAAGGATTACACGGCAGATGTATCCGCCCCACTGTCAGCAGTTCTACCTCTTCACCCACCTCTGCCTTCCACTCTCATAGGAACTGATTCTTGGCTGGTATTTTAATGGTGTGAATTCCCATTTATCAGAACATGGTAACAGTTGATGCTTCTCATTGTACAGGTCCAGTTGTACAAGTTTCTCTCTAGTCGGTCAGAAAATTTCTGGCATCTAGACTATTCCAACGAGCAGGAAGAGTTAGGGTTTTTCCGTCTTTGCAAATAATTTCCCAAGAAGTCATCACCAGAAGTTGCATAAACACAGAGTTATCCTTGTCACACTCCGGGCCAAATGACAATATAGCTAGAATCAGAAAGTCAGGAGGATTTTTTCATGAGTGGTACTAGTTATATGAGTAGTACTGAGATAAACCCGGCAGAAGCAGTGTGGTTTAAACTCTAGCTTTAGAGAACTTTCCATCCTGTTTGACTGCTCCCTCGTTCCTCCAGCTCAGGCCCCAGCCTCGTAGTGCCAGCCTTACTGCAAGATTCTTGCTGCTATCATTTAGGGTCCCAGCAAGAGGAAGGGCCCAGCTGTACAAATCCCACTGGCAGGACAGAGCTGCTGACACAAATGTAATGTAATAAAATAATGCATTAAAGAGTTGTATCACTCTTGTCTGATGATCTGAGGGATTCCTCTCCCAGTTTGCCCCTCAGTACCCACTGAACTATCACCTCCATCATGACACTGGATCATGATTTACATAACAAACTTCTGGTTTAAAGTGCCAGGATAGAGGAACTCTATTGTATGACTATTCTGCAACATGCTGAACTCTTCCTTTGGCTGAATTTTTGTCTTTTTAAAAATATTTTTTTCAAAGTCATCTTAATATCAGAAGAGAATTTTAATTTTGTCCATCTTTCCACTTTTTTATTGCAGTATTGTCTGTAATTAAACTTTAAAATACAGGGACATCACTACCTGACATTTTTCTGTCTCTTTTCCAAACAATATCTGGAACTGAAAATTAATAAAAGGAGATACACCTTTTCAGTTCTTTGTTTAGCTCCTCTGGCTTGTTTTCAGCCTTCTACAGTGCTTTCCAGGCTCTCAGTTTCACCTCCCTATTTTCTGGTTCCCTGAGCTTATGTGGTGTCTTTGATGCTGCAAAAGGGCAAGGTAAAGCCCCAGGAAAAAAAAAAAAAGGTAAAATACTGTGATAAAAGGACAGGCATCACCCCAGGGATTCATGTACTGAAACATCTTTAAAATTCTTCTCAAAAACTGACTAGTTGGAAGCTGACACTGTCCTTTTAAGGACAGTTTATGTTAAGAAATCCTGCTTAGTCTTATGAGCAAGTTTTGGCTGAGCACAAGTGCTAATGACTTTCTGAAATGAAAAACATTTCTAAAGACAAAAATAGCTAGTACTGAAATCTCTCACAGTCATTACTTAAAATTTCTGTGTGATCCCTTGTCCAGATTTATAATGATTGCTTGCCATGCCAGCAGAACTTACAACTCTGTGGATTTGTCTTTAATGTTGTAATTAAAACCAGGATGATTTTCATGGGCCCCGAATAATTTGTAATTCTTGTGAGAGCTCTGTCTTTTAAGTGGCCTTACATAAGATGTAATCTTCACTGACCTAAGCATGCATACACAAATTTTCTTAATACTCATTGATGTTTTCATCAAGGAATTGTATACCTTTGGGGTTATTTCAACCTGATGTGTTTAAGAACAATTTTCCCAGCCTTTCTCAAGAATTTAAAATGCGTTTAAGTTATCTTTAAGTAAAATACTCCTTTTTCTTCTGAGGGGTGCCTCCAAATAGCTTGTCTCCTTTAGTCCTTCTATGAGAGTTAAAGGCAGGCCTTTAACACTCCTTTCTTTCCTCCAGAACAACGTTTTCCATTTTACTGCCCACCCATTGGTGACACATGTTGGGGACCCTGCAGTGAGCCCCCAGCACTTCCAGAGCTGTGCAGTCTGAAGAACAAAACCTTCTCATTCTCCCTAATCATGGGATCGTTATGCAGTGTAAACCCCAAAATCTGATCTCCTACTAGCTCTCCATATTTGTTGGAGGGGAGGGTGCTCCTTATCACACAAAGAAAAGGCCAGACTGGCATCACTCACACACTCAGCAGGGCAGAACTGTGCTACAGCGATAGTCAGTGAGGGGTACTTATATGGGATGGGTGGAGAGCTGGGTCCTCGAATGTGAATTTCTTCTTATTGGAACACACAGCTATTTTTGAAGCCTGAAATTTCATTAACAGGATTCCTCTACGGATACTGATGTCCTTTTAACTTGTCCTTAAAGCTCTTGTCCTGGGAATATTTCATGTGAGGTGTTTTGAGCCTTGAACCTGCTTGTGCCTGGTAGTATTAATAACCCGGGGCACGGAATGTTTATGTAGCACTGAGCACCATGGCAGCACTTAGTAAATAATGAAATAAATCGAAGGCTCTGTTTCTGTTTAAATACTGTGTTTGCCTTCTGTGGATACAGATCTTCTGGATCCTGCTCAACAGCCTCATTTGGGTGAAACTGGATATTGCGCCAATGTTCTTCCAGCTGCTGGACTGAATGGCGACTGTACAGACAGTGCACTGCCTAAGGAAGAACTCAGAGTCCCCCATCGAAACATGTAAGGAAAAGCCAAAGCCCCTGGAACCTGCACTAAAAATATCCACCAGGAGTCTTAATTTTTATACAAATACACAATTTGGGGAGAAAAGGCAAGAAGCGATTACGTCCAAATCAACAATCGCGACATACAGGGACCATTAGGGTCCAAATTCACTGTTCCATTACAGAATTCCAGACAGGCACTGAAAATGCCAGGGCTGGGAACTTACTCTGGCTGCTAAGGAGGGGATGCCCAAGCATATGAGAACCAACACAGAAATGTGAAGGAAACCCCCACTATTTAACTGTTTTAAAGCACTGAGCAGGGAGAAATTGGGAAGACCAGAGTCATTGCATTCTATGCTCTTGGCCTTCCAGACCACACAGGTGCAGAGGCCAAGGGGGACGTGTGCTGTAGAGGGGAGCTGTGTGTTTCCCTTCGGAACAGCCTGGAAGCTGCTCAGGAATCCCAGCACTTAGGATGTGTCTCAGAGAAGTCATTCTGCGGTCGCCTGTGCCTTGCTCTCGTATGTTTTTAATAGAAACATTTAAAATAATTTCAAGATTGAGGCGTATACAAGTTAAACTTTGAGTAGAAGCCGAAGAACAAATAGAGCTGTGCTAAATTGGTTTCTGGTACAGCCTGACAATATATTCAAGATGCTACCTAATCCCAAGTGATCCCATAAAAACCAGTATCTGTGTCATCTCCTACCACCAAGTCAGTCTTAAATTTGTAGGTGAGGTTACTACAGTCTCAGCCTGATTTAATCTCTTTTCCATCAGGAACCGGCAGAGCCAAGGAATTCTTTATGCCTAAATTAATCATATTTTATGTGTGATATATGTAATTCTCTATTTTGAATATAGAATATAGGCAAATATAATCCCTATAAATGTGTAACCGTGCATTTATTGTGGAATAATAACACTTACATTAATTGAAAGATTGATACTATTTGTCCATAACTTCATTAATGCTGCACTAAGGGGCCTTGAGATGGGCCAAAAGACAAGAAAGGCCAAAATTCAACTCCAACAACCAGCAAACAAGGAGTTAAGGTACTAGAAACTGAAGCCTCTGCAAATCCAGGGTTAAAAGCCTCTGCCAATTCTGGAACAGAAATTAAAGTCTGCTTCTACCACCAGGAAGTGACAGCAGCCAGGGGAAAATGGGAAGGGATAAAGGAACGGTGAGGTGAGAGACAAAGGCTAAAAGACCATCAGGGTGAAAGGTGAATTCACCATCTTCAAATGAAGGCTGAATGCCCTGTGAGTCCTGATAGTCCATGAGAAGGGGTGAGGTCCAGCCGAGGCTTTCTTGGTCACAGTCAAGGCCAAGCTGGACAACCTGGGCAGTTTGGGATGTGCAGCTGGAGCTGGAGCACTGTCTGCTGCCTGCTTTGTGCCACAGCTGGGCAAGTGAGGGGCTGCAGAGCCGTGCCCCGTGCCAGCAGTGAATTCTGCAGCTTGTGCTCACAGCAGAAGCAACACAAGTGTGTCTGCTCACCAGAGTCCAGCAGGCAGGCAGCCTTTGTGGGGTAGCTGTGGGGCACAGCAATGAGGAGCTGAAGGCACTGTCTGAGCAGAAATCTCTGTGGAAAGGGGAAAGGCAGATAGCACTTTGCATGTCTGGGCTGGTGTGAACTCATCAGGCTCCGGGGTTGAACGGGAGCCAGGTGCAGCGTACAAGTAACTCCTGTTTGCTGTGCCTGACCTAAATCCAAGTGTTGCTTTGTCAGGTTTTAACCAACACGTGTTCTGTTTCCCTCCCGTGTGGTAACGCTGCTGGAGACTGGGTGTTAGCACTGGGAACCTGATGATTCAATCACAAAGTATGAGAGCTGTGTTGCAGCAACAGGGAGGAAGCGGGGACATGGAGCCTTGCTGTGTACTTTGCGGTGGTCAAAGGTTTCAGTTCACATCAAGAGAATTCTTATCTGGAAAGTTTCAAAGGGCTAAATATAGACCAACCTCACATGCTAGATGGCAGTGAGGCGCTGCAAGCAACCCACTTCCCTGCTAACAATGCTCATGGGGATATCATGCCTTGGTTTTTTGTTTGTTTGTTTAATAAATAGTCATTTTTCAGGATCGACATCAATCAGAGCCTGCAACTCCAGTGTCTCCCATGCCTTGGCAATGGGCCCCCCAGCAAGAATGCACAGCCAGCACAAGTCCTGGAGCTGCCCCTGAATCCTTCATCCTCACTCTCACTGGCCTGGGGGAAGACAGGAGTATTACACAAGAGGTCTTGGGGTGGTAAGATAAACATCTGCTATTTGAGAGTCTGCCTTAAACCACCACACTGCCATGAATGACATGTTTTCAGTAGCAGGAAGCCAGGAATTACTCAATAGGAAGACTGAAGACTGCCAGCACTTCTGTGATTCCTGCCTCTGGCTGGGGCATGAGGGAAGTCCTCCTGGTTGGGTGTCTGTGTGAACACCAGATCCCACTCACTGCAGATACCCCTGTCAAGGCTGAACAGAGCAAAGGCACTCTTGCAGATGATCCCAAGGTCCTCTTCTCAGTGGAAGAACAGCAGGTGAGTTTGGTGTTGAAGGCAGAGAGGGCGAAGGTGTCTTCAGTGAGAGATGAGAAGACTACAGCCAATTGAGACTGCTGCTGTGTAAGTCCACCAGGGCCCCAACCATTGGATGTGAGATTTTTCCAGGCAGTGAAGGCAATTTCAAAGATCCATATTTGAATTCTAACCAAACAAGCAATTAAATAAAAAATAAGCAGTAGTGAAAGGGAAAAGAAAATCTGCTTACAGGAGATTTCAAGAGGACATGACAAAAGTGAATTTATGAGAACACAGAATAGTCTACAGCTATAAGCAGTTTTCAGCTTTAATTAGGACAACACTGCTGTCCTGCTGGGATTTTCCAGGGCCCTAAGTGCATAATAGCCCTTAGGAGCCCAATCTGGGACTCTCATCCCAGCACCTTCTGGCCTGGGAGCGCCATGCCTGGCTCTGGACCGTGGCAGGAAGGGCGCTGCCCATCTGCTGTGCAGAGCACCCTGCTCCCACTGCTCCCTGACGTGTATCCAAAAGAATAAAACCAGAACCATCTCAAAAGCAGAGACTCTATGAATGCTGTCATACTTGGCAAAGCAAAATTAAAATTAGTGCTGCTGCAGAATGACAGACGTGGAATAATACGCCAAAAACTAATTCTTGAAAGAAAGGAAATATGTGCCTCCAGTACCTGAATCGAGATCTGGGCGTACAATGGCACAGGCGGAGAGGCTGTACAAAATCTTTAGATATTTAACCACTCGAGCGTGTTCCTGTGGGAAGGGAAATGACAGATTAGTTTTCCTGTGGAGGATTCATTAGTATGCTGTGATTGGTGAGTCAGTATTTTTAGCTTAGTGAGCTCAAGATGTATTGTGGTTTAGGCCTCAGAAGTTACCAACTCTGGGTAACGCATTAAAAGAGAAAAAAAATGGGGAGTGTGTGAGGAACAGTAGAATGATTTTCCAAGCTCTTTTACGAACCATCCTCCTCACTTGTTTCGCATTAAGTGCCTATTAACTCCATTTCGGGAAGGTGGTGATTAAACTGGGTCAAATGGAAGTGATTAGCTTGGATTATCCCTGTCATGGAAAAATTCACTGGAAGATCTAAGAGGGAGGAAGTTGCCACACAGATCCCAGCAAGTTCTGCTGGAAGGTAGATGGATTTGCTTTTCTCCCTGCAAGAGAGCTTTGGCCCACACAGGATCCCTCTAAATACCTCAGATTCACTTTGAATTGAATTGTTTTAACCTTGGGAAGTTCCTCAGGACTGCTAGGGAAAGCAGTTGTCCCAGCATTGCTCCCACTTATGTGTGTCGCCCCAGGTCCACGTGTGCTGAATTTTGGAAGCATCCCTGGAGACACTGAAGCTACCTTTCCTCCGAGGTCTTTAAGGGAAAAAAACCCCTTTCATTTCTGGTGCTAAAAATTGCTAAGGAAATGTTCTGATGGGCAAGGAATAATAACAATAACAATAATTAGTACCACCATGCCTGCTGGGAGGGCAAACTCTGCAAGGCCAGCAACAGGACCCAAAATGGAGAAAATAAACCTTGTACTTGAGACTGGGTTGAGAATTGGGAAGACACATAACCCTGGCAAGCCCTTCTCTCAGCACAGCCTCCATTATGTGATCCTGCCACAGAGAAACAAATATTTTGTGAGTGCCACGATCACTAAGAAACAAACAGTGGTTTATTGCAGGGACTGATACGCAGAGTTTCCTGCTGGCCGAGGGGTTGCTTCCTCCCGGTGACATCTCCCAGGGCTCCCTGCATGCCTGCCTCTGCTGCTCTGATTTGATGAGGTTTTCAGCTGACACCATCTCATCGAACCCTCTGCCATAACCCTTCCCCTCTCGTGCTGTCACAGAACTGCCCTGGGGAAACGGGGCCGAGCCCTCTGTGTGTGCACAAACAAATGTGTCTGGGCACCAACATGTGCCAGTGCCTGTGCTCACAGCTGTGTTTATTTTATGTTGCATATAGAAGAAAAGAGGATTATTTATGATCTAATCATGATGTGTTCCCCAAGCAACACATTTTCTGCTCTGATTTATTGCTCACTTTAGGCCTGCCCCCAAGCATTGTTCTTCTGTTTGGAGCCAGTCGCATTTTTTTCCCATTTGGAAATGGAAATCCTAAATGTAATGGCATATTAAATGAAAAAAACCCCGACAGTTACTTGGAAGGAGGAGGAATTTTATTTCTCTCTTTTCCCATTTTATGTTTGTTTTCTTTCTCACCTCTTTCCTTTTATTCTTTCTCTTATCTCTGAAAAAAGGAAGGAAAACCAGTATTTGGAGACAAGGCAGGAGCAGTATTTCGTCCTCATTTTCAGTTAAGAGATTAGAAAAGTTCAAAAGTTTTACCCAGAAAAAGGCCACATGAAAAGTACCTGTCATTTTCTGATTAGCACTGTGATACTATTGATCAAAAGTATCCAGCCAACAAACCTGTGTAAATTAAACATGCTTGTGCACTGTATGGTGCCAGCATTTCTTGGTAACTACAAAAGAAATGCCTTTTCTTTTTTAATTCAGAGAGCTTTACAAAGCTTATGCAAGTGGCCTTAGAGCTTGGGTTTCTTTTTATCTCACAAATATCAAAAAAGAGAGGTTCCCCCCCCCCCCCCCCCCCCCAGCCTTCTCTTGCTAAAGGACTTCTCGGAGGACCAACAAAATCAAATTAGTTTTGTAGGCTGCACTTAGAAGATAGAGGAGAATGCAGATCTTTAACAAATTGAGCTTTTCTCCCATGTGTTTCGCAGGAGTTTTGATTCAATCAATCTCAGAAGAGTTTTTACACAGTCTGAATAAAAATTCTTTTAAAATCCTTTTTTAAACCTTTCTCCCTTCCTCCATTTTTAATTCCCCTCAGTAGCTCAGGATTCCTTTCTGTTTTGAGGCATGAAATCCCTTTAGCTCTATTGCCTACACAGCAAAGGAGAAGAACAAAGCAAGAGAATATGAAAAAGAAAACACCCCCCAAGAAAAAAATTAAATTTTCTTTTTTTTTCAAAAAGCTTCTCCATCAATATGCCATATGAAAACAACAACAACAACAAAAATAATACCAAAACATACACCTTTTCCTTCTTTTGTGGGTCACATCTATGAAGCGAGAGAGGATCCTGTGCTATTGTGTTTGCTTTCTACGATGGATGCACAAACTGCCCTGGCTGTAGCCTCCAGGAATGTTGTCACCAAACAAATGTTGCCATTAAAGTGTTGGTAGGAGGTCCATTAGGAAATGCGAAGAGAAAAGCTTTTTTTTGTAGGTTTTTTTTGGGGGGTGTTGCGTAGGAAAAGCAACTAATAACTAAATCTGGAAGTACAGCTGGGTGCTCCTAAATTAGAAATCTTTAGGAGGTCTCCCACACATCCCTGCAAGTTTGCTAAAGAGTTTTTTGAGCTGTGCATTGCTGCAGATATGTTTCACCTCCTCCAGCTTTTCTCTCTGTTTCTTGCTAAGCTTCTCCATGGCTTTAAGCCTCTCTCAGTTAACTCCCCAACATCTCTCTGGCCAGGGTCTCGCTTCTCTTCCATCCCTCCTTCCAGTTCTCTTAGTTCCTTGGTACGGTTTCAATCCTGGATCTCAGCTACTCAAGAGGACAGAAAATTGGCTCAGTGGATTTCTCCCCTTCTCCATCAGCTGCCCCTGTTGTTTATCTCATTAAGAAAAAAAAATAAGCTGATCCAGATGTATAAGTGAAATACCACTTATTTTCTTACCCATTTTCTTGCATCACTCTTCCCTGCAGGCAGTTTTATTGTTGTTTTACAATACAGGCAGAAGGTAATTTTCCTACACACAGTGCTGCTCGGCCCCGAATCTGGTGGATTGTTATTTTTTCCCTGTTTGCAGCTGAGAATAATTTTTTCAGAAAAGATGGTCATACTCCAGTCTGAGACGACCAGCACAGGGCTTGAGCTCTGCCTCGCAAGGACTTGTGCACAAAGGCTGTGCTCTGCAGAGACTCTTTCTCTCACCCCTAACGCCTGCACCTTAAACCCACACGACTTAGATACTTGTAAGCAACGGGATTATCTCACCAGACAGGTGGGCAGTTTTTCCAGGATCAGTGATTAGACGAATATATCGTTAGAGATAAGGGGGAGAAGTAGTTCCTCTCTTATTGACGATGCACAAAGCAAATGTCTTTTAAAATGTGAATGCCTACCACAGTTACTGTGCAGGCTTTGAGGCTGCTGCACACAGGGAATTATTATTGCCGCGTTTAGTGGGAGGAAAAGAATAACAAGAAAAGAATAATAGTCAATTACTGTTCCTCGGTGCCTTCCTCGCCAAGGCTAAAACGAATCTTGGTTTGAAACTAAAATAAAGCAGAGTTCTCGTGCTCATTGTTTCAGGACAGATCCGCAGAAACCAGGTGCTTTGGGCTCGGGGCCTCTAGAGGTCACCAGAACCTAATTAATGAGCAGCGCTAAACCCGTCTGTGAAGTGCAAATTGCTTTGTTTTGATTGGGATTTTCCACCTCTGCGGCTCTGGGTCTCCCCTCTCCCGAGGAATGCAGGCTGTCGTTAGCGGGCGAATAACAGGAAACGCCTGCAAAGTCATTCCCTGCCGGAGAGCCCGGGCTGCGCCGGAGTCCGCTCCCTTCTGGGGGCCAAGGCAGAGCCACCTCATTGCCTTTTTTCCTCCGCACACTGGGCCTGTTTTATCCCGTGCTTCTGTGATAAATCCTGCCCTGGCACAGCCGGAGTCTCCTGTGCCCTCGGGCGATGCCTTTGCCACACCTCCGCAAGCCCGGGGATTCCAGGGGGATCACCGAAGTCAAGGGGGTGCCAGCTCTTTTCTTTCTCCCGTGCGGATGCATGGAAACAGTAACTCAAACCTGAGCGTGCAGGCTGGGGTCTCGGCAAGGATTCTTCTACCTAAATTCTTGCCTTGCAAATTGCGATCTGCAAGCACAGGAAACCCTATAAAGAGCATGGTTTCCTTCCAGGTCACCCCGTGCTGCGTTTACAGGGAAGGTTTAGAGGAGAGCTGCAATTACGATGGAGCGGCTGTCATGCGGTCAGGGACCTCATCTGCTTCATGCAAGAGGCAGAAGGGAAAGCTCAAGTAATTTCCCTGGAACTCCCTCCAGGGTTTAGAAATGAGACAGGCTAGGGAACTCGGTACAGTTGAAGGAGACTGTTTATTTCAAGACAGCAAACAGAAGCTGATCCTTTCAGGAGAAATTCCTCTCCTCTGGAGAGAGCAAAGGTGTTTATTTTGGGAGCAGTCAGTGAAATGGAGGCCTGTGGTGTCTCTGGAGAGGGATTTTTCTCTCTGGAAAGCCAGGAGTGTCAAACGCAGACGAGTGGCCTGTGCCCTGCCAGGATGCTGAAGGTGGTATGGGGGCCCTGCTGCGAGGGCATCCTCACAAAGGGCTCCTTTGCTTTTAGATACAGGATACTGCAGGCCCGGGACCTTTCCTCGGAGTCCGAGGAGTTTTTCTGGACGCAGAGCAGGAGACGAGGTTTTGCCCCTTTAGCAGCTGTACAGCAGCTCCTGTCGGTGGCCCTTCCCTTGCCTCGGTGGTAGCAGGTGACTCCCCTGTGCCCTGCTCTGGAGCAGCAGTAATAGGATGTCCCCGAGGGCGTTTGCTGGGATTAGCAGGTATGTTATTTTTGCAGGCTGGAACTGTGACGCTGCAGCTTGGCTGGAGTCCACGTGTCAGGTGCTAATCCCAGGCAAAGCCCCCGAGAGGTCAGTAAGACCATAAACAGAGGTAAGTGCCCACCTAAAGGAGGTCAGGATTATATTCCATGTAGCACACCATTCCCAGAGAGAAAACACTCATATGAGTTTTATAGCCATCCTTTATTTCCTTCCCTTTCAAAAGATGCACAGAGTTAAGGGCTTCCCTTCTCAGTTCCCTCTCAAGGCAGGGTCCTAGAGAAACCTTGCTGTTTCTTCCTCCTTTCCAAACAGCAATCTCATCAAAATTTCTCGGTGGCTGCCATCTGTTGCAAGCAGAACACCACCCCTTTTGCTATTTACATTGCAATTAACCTTCAGCAAATTAGCTTGTGACTGTCATGAAAGGATTAATTAAGGCAGCACACCCTTGACTCGTTCCCACCGTGCATTTACAGCAGCGCACCCACGGCTCTGCCAAAGCCCTTCCAGAACCGGGGGAGTAGTTTTTATCCTTTCTCTGTTATCCCAGCAAATTTGCCAGCCAGGGGAGATGTGTGGGGACGGGCTCCAGCAGCCACAGTCCCAGGGAAGTAGCTGTGGAGATAGAAGACCTGGCCTTGCCCAGCAGTGCGGGTGCTTCCCCGCTGCCGAGGGTTGCTGCCCTGGAATCAGGATGTGGGGCCGTGACTCAGCCAGCTCAGCTCAGTGTTGTAGTTGAAGCAGCCAAAGGCTGAAGCTGCTGCCAAAATCTCAGGCTGTGATGTGCTGCAGCCGTGCTTTGGAAGCACACCCTATTTTGCCTAGCACCATCAGACTTCCATCCGGATTCCCATGCCTGGGAGGCATGTGAGGCCAAGGCCTCCCGAGAGCCCCAGACCCCTGATCTGTGCAGATGTGCAGGATGTGTCTGGGTTATCCAGACAACCCTGTGCTTGCTCCAGGCTTGGAGAACCCTCGGAGAAATAAGCAAATTCCCCCAGCTCCAGCACAGCCTGAGTACTGGTGAAAAAATGGGCTTTGGCCAGAGAATTCCAGCACGGTGGCCCTGCCTCTGCTCCTCTTGCCACAGGCTGTAACTCCTGGCAGAGAGGCAGCGAGGCTGGTAAAGGCTGCAATGTCTTACAGCAAAGCAGCTTCTTGTTGTTTAATCCCAGATGGCAACTAAGTACCAGCAGCTGCTCCCTCACTCGCCCACCTCCTGCTTCTGTGGGATGGGGAGGGGAACTGAGAAAAGGTAAAACTCGTGGGTTGAGATAAGAACAGTTCAGTACTTGAAATAAAGTAAAAATTAACAATAATAATAATAATAATAATAGGGAAAAGAGAGAGGAATAAACCCCAGGACAGACAAGTGAAGCACAGTACAGTTGCTCGCCACCCGCTGACGGCCTCCCAGCCTGTCCCTGAGCAGTGGTCAGCCCCTCCCAGCCAACTCCCCACAGTTCATACGCTGGGCATGACACTCTGTGGTATGGAATATCCCTTTGGCCAGCTCGGATCAGCTGTCCTGGCCACGCTCCCTCACAGCTCCTCACTGGCCCAGCATGACGCACTGAAAAGTCCTGGATTTAGAGTAAGCACTGCTTAACGCGCTCATGTTTTAGTTGTTGCTGTCAGTGTTGTTCTCATATTGAATTCAAAACACAGCACTGTACGCAGCTACTAGGAAGAAAATTAACTCTGTTCCAGCCAAAACCAGGATACAACTGCCAGAGATGATGTCCTGAAGGCAAAAATCTCAGGGCTCAAAGCTGCACAAGAGCAGCTGCTGCGCAGCAGTGCAGATGGGAGGCAGTGCCAGGGAATACCTGTACTGCTGGGAGATGCTTTTGTTCTGCCATCGGTAGCCCCGTGGCTCACACTGTCTTGCCCAGCACGGGCTTGTCCTGCTGTAGCTCTGCCATTGCCACCTCTTCCTCCGACAGAGAAATAGCTCACAGATGGGATGTGGGAGATAAATAACATCAGCCCAGGGAATGGGAGCCTCTTTTCAAACCACAGCACCACCTCCACTCCTCAAAGTTTAACAGAATAATGATCACTGGTAGTGCTCAACATTTGTATTTCTTTGTCACTGAGATTCTCAAGGCACAACCCACAGCCACACTGTTCTGACAAACCTGGACAGTATTTTTTAATTGCCATGTGATGTAAACCACTTGCTTGCATTTCTTCGGATCCATGAAATTTTGCAGGCACAGCTAAAGTAAATAATTACCCTTATTTTGAGCTCAGTCCATGTTTGGATGGGCCAGGTATTACAACGTTGTTATTCCTTGATGATAAAAGTGTTAACTAATCTTGTCTCTTATAAAAGGAGAAATCAATTATAAAATTACGTCATCGTTAACGAAGTTCTGTCGTCTATTTGCACGTCTTCTCCGATTCCTAAATGCCATCAAGGCTAGAAAACTTGGAGGCTTTCTGGGTTTTGCACCCATGTATGCATCCTAAGGAATCCTGAGTGCAGAGAGACCTAGATGCATACTATTCCCAGCCTCCTCCTGGTTTTCTCTGATGGAAAAATACTTCAGAGTCAGCTTGGATGATACCAGCTCTGGGGCCCTGGGCAGCAGCATGCTCCGATCCTGAGGTGTGCATAAACACAGCCTCTGGTGACACAAATAGGTGACAACCACTCAGCACTGCTGGGAGGAAAGGCTGAAACAGCCTCTGAAGTGATGATGGTGAACTCAGAACTCTTCACACTCTCATGGAACAGACATTTCTAACCATATTCAGGACACCCAAAAAACTGTCAGGGAGGAGATAGGGCCGATCCCAGTTCCAGCCTTACCCTGCTGTGTTGCCGCAGTATCTGGGCAGGGAGGAGGCTGGCCAAGCCCACGACAGAACCAAGAGGCTGCAGCTTCACAGATGATGACAGCAGTGTGAAGGCTGCACCACGAATTTAATAACAATGAAATGAAAACAAAGTATAGTTGATCCAGGCTAATAAAACCAATGAGTGTACGAAATCATTACACAACTACTTCTTATGAATTGATTAGTAAGTCCTTACTAAGAATGTGAAAGAGGAGTGACCAATGTAATTTGCTGGTTTCATGGGCATTATTTGGAAATTCAGGTAGTTCCTTAGAGATCTGTCTCTTGTCAGATTTAGTAGCAAAAACTAAGCAGACTCGTGCTGCCACAGGAACCAGGAATCAAAGTCTCGAGATGCTCCCACTCAGCGTGAATGTGAACACAGCATAAACCAAAGCAAGTGGCAGTTTGCCATCCTGCACTGAGCAGCCACGTGGGGCCCAGGCTGAGCAGCTGTCACAGTGTCTGGGTGAGGGACGGTGACCTCCAGCAGATGGGCAGGGTGGACTCCTGGCTGTGTTAATCCCTTTACCTTTGCGGGCTGAATCTGACAAGGATCCCGGCTCGGAGCCCTTAGCATCAAGGGGTTTTTGCATCTTACGGGAGTGTGAGTTCCACTAGTCCCAGGAAGGCTGTGCTGGGAGAGCTCATCCATCAAGACATGATGGAGGCATAGGTCCTTCAGCTGAAGGTGAAGAGCAATGGCATGTGGGGGTCTGATGAGCTTTTCCTAACTTGCAATGAGTCAAATAAAGTTAAATAGTCCATCTTCAGTGAATTGGGTCATCAGCAGTGACCTGTTCTGGAAGAGTGGCCTCTGATGCAGAAAACCTGGTGGGCTGTTAAAGAAGCTAAGGCACTTTTCATTTCCCCTTCCAGGGCGTAGCACAAGTTGATTAGGAACGCTAAGACGATTACCTCTGCTTTGCTGTATCTCTCAATTATGTCCTAATTAATATTGATTAAAATCTGGCAAAGGCAGCTTAAAGCAACTGCAGGGCTTTTATCTTGTTACTTCTTCACCCAAAACCTACAGCTCTTAAATTGCACAATACAGTCTGATTTTTCCAGATCCAGCTGTCTCTGTGATGGCTGTAGCCTCATCCTACACACTGCATCTTTGGTCCAGCTAATTAAGAAAGGATTTGCATGGCAGCTCTTAGCTCAGTCCCTGGTTGTTGATGAGAGATCCCAAGACAACAGGCTGTCAGTCCCCAGGGGTTTAAACTAAATACCTCTCCCCCTGTACTGGGCACTGGTGAGGCCACACCTTGAGGGCTGTGTCCAGTTCTGGGCCCCTCAGTTCAGGAGGGACATTGAGGGGCTGGAATGAGCCCAGAGAAGGGCAGCAGACCTGGGGAAGGGCCTGGAACACAGGTCCTGTGAGGAGTGGCTGAGGGAGCTGGGGGTGTTTAGCCTGGAGAAAAGGAGGCTCGGGGTGACCTTATTGCTCTCTACAGCTCCCTGAGAGTGCAGCCAGGTGGGGCTTGGTCACTTCTCCCAGGTAACCAGTGGCAGGAGGAGAGGACATAAAGCTGCTCCAGGAGAGGGTTTGGTTGGACATGAGGAAGAATTTCTTCACAGAAGGGCTGATTAGACATTGGAATGGGATGTCCAGGGAGGTGGTGCAGTCACTGCCCCTGGAGATATTTAAGGAATGACTGGACACGGCACTCAGTGCCATGGTCTGGGTGACACGGTGGTCATCGGTCATAGGATGGACCTGATGATCTCAGAGGTCTTTTCCAACCTAAATGATTCTGTGAAGAGAACCCCGGAGAAGCGGGGCCGTGCACTCGGAGCCCCCTAAGCCTGGGGCCAAACTCCCCGGCCCCTCGGAGTGTGTCAGCAGCGTTTTAAGGCACAGAGAAGCGGCTCCTGGGACACCGGGACGGGCACGGGCACTGCCCCGGCTCCCGCCTGGACCGGGACCTGCGGCTCTGGGGCGGGGGGCACAGCCCCGTCCCCCCCAGGGCTTCTCGTGGGACCACCCTGCTCGGAGCCAGCAACGACTGATATGTAATCTTTGTAATTACCTACTTTCTACTTATATATATATCTAATGTATAGGTTTTGTTTCTATTACCCACTGAACCAGATGCCGAGTGTTTCAGACTGCGGTTTGCTTGTCGCTGCTTTTAATGTTGCGAAATCAGGCTGTCAGAACCTAGAAAAGTTCGCCAGCGCAGCCTTTATTTGCTTTTCCTTAGCAGTGAATGTACTGACTTGCATTCCACGGTCGCATCCAAATTCCAGCCCCGGTCACTTGCACAGCCCGACCCCGCCTATCCCGATCTCTGACGGCTCCCTTTT
>VZTA01027732.1:0-48758 GCA_013398855.1 Mohoua ochrocephala | reverse complement strand
CTTCTTTCCCCGGGAGGCCGGAGCGAGGTAGGAGCGGGCAGGCCGCGATCCCGATCCCGATCCGCCGCCATCCGCGCCCGGGCGGCCGCGGGAAGGGGCAGGGCGGGGACGGGGCAGGGCCGGGGTGTCGCCGAGCGTGTCGCGGGTGTCGCTGAGCTGTCCCCGTGTCCCCGCAGGGCGCCATGGGCCGCGTCATCCGCGGGCAGAGGAAAGGCGCGGGCTCCGTGTTCCGCGCCCACGTGAAGCACAGGAAGGGCCCGGCCAAGCTCCGCGCCGTGGACTTCGCCGAGCGGCACGGCTACATCAAGGGCATCGTCAAGGTACGGGCGGCTTCGGGTGCCCTGCTCGGGGGGGACATTGGGCACCTCGTCCCCGGGGCTGCCCGGCCCTCCGCTCCTCCTGTGCCGCCAGCAGTGCCCAGAGCCCTTTGGCTGTCCCTTCTCCCGTCCGTTCCTTACTCGGGTTCTCTGTTCTCAAATAAATCATATTCCTGGAGAAGTTTAACTTTTTCGGGTTTATGAGAAATCTCAGCAGAGAGGGCACCCTTAGCCAGCAGTGGGGTTTTCTGGTGGAGCTTTGCTAGTGTGGGAGTCCCAGCGTGGTTTCATGTTGCCTAAGAATTCCCTGTGCTTTAGGAAACGTGGCTGGGGAGTTTTCCATGTAGTTAATTGCATATTAAAAAAAAAATCAAATCTTTGAAAATGCCGAGTGATATCCGTCATTTTAGGCCTGAGCAGTGGGGGCGAGGCAGTACCTGTGTTTGGGGTGTGATGCGGTGGTTCAGGGGTGCTGCAGGTGCTTTTTTGGGTGTCAGGGACTTCGGAATGCAAACAGTGCCCCTGGTTGGATGCTCTGAGCAGCTCCTCACCGTTTTACAGCACGGTCACGTTCAGGTTGTAGAGAGAACTTTCTTCACCCTCACCTGAACTGAGCTGATGATAAAAGGTGCGTAGCAAGGTTTGCCTTGAACTTGGGTAACATGTAGGGACACCAACAGCTTATGAGCTGTCCTAGAAAACAGACACGTCTGAAAGGTGTCACAGTCACTTGTCTGCAGTCTGTAAATGCACGGTTTGGTTGTTTTAGTCTCAAGAGTGCTTCAGGAGCAGAATGGATGTTGTTTTTCCAAGTGTGAAAGAAACAACCAGTCTGCGCCTCCTCGTTTAGGGGCTTCTGTTACTGTGGTACCTGATTTCAGAAGGTCAGAAACGCTTCAGTCCCAAGGAGACACACGGAGAAGTCACTGCCTGTGCCCAGCTCTGTCTCTGCCCAAGGGTGGTTGGGCAAAGTGAAAGTGGATTTCTCTGAATGGAGAAATGGATGCCTGCAGAATGTCAGGAATAAAACTCCTCAGACAGGATTAGCTACAAGCAGCACACGTAGCCAGGCATTATTTTGTGATCAGTGAATGATTTGGGTTGGAAGGGACCTTAAAGCTTGTGCAGTTCCAACACCTTCCATGCAACCAGGTTGCTCAAAGCCCTGTTCAGCCTGGCTATGAGCAGTTCCAGGGATGGGGCACCCACAGCTTCTCTGGGCAACTTGTGCTGGTGCCTCACACCCTCAGAGGGAATAATTTTTCCCTGACAGGATGTGATGTAGGTACTGGAGCTTCTATTCTTACACATGTGAATCTTCAGCTTGCTCACGATGGGGGAAATCCAGATCCCCCTGAGAAGGGTCCTGGTGAGAATCAGCCCAGAGTAACCATCCCCAGTTCTCCCAGCTCTTTGATTCCTGCAGGGCCACCCGTGGCAGAGGCCGTGTCCCGCCCTAAAGCAGCTCTGCCTTCCCACAGGACATCATCCACGACCCCGGCCGGGGCGCTCCGCTGGCCAAGATCGCCTTCCGCGACCCGTACCGGTTCAAGAAGCGCACAGAGCTGTTCATCGCCGCCGAGGGCATCCACACCGGCCAGTTCGTGTACTGCGGCAAGAAAGGTGGGGCAGGGCTGGGCAGGGGCAGGGCACGGGGCAGGGGCAGGGCACGGGGTGTCCCCACACCTGGAGTTTGGGGTGCCAGAATGCAGGGCCCTGCTGCCACAGGGTCTGTGGTGCCGCCCTCCCAGGTTCAGCAGGGCTGTGACCCCGGCCCAGGCCCCGAGTGAAGCTGTGGCTGCTGTCCTTGCTCTTTGCAGCTCAGCTGAACATCGGGAATGTCCTGCCCGTGGGCACCATGCCCGAGGGCACCATCGTGTGCTGCCTGGAGGAGAAGCCCGGTGACCGCGGGAAGCTGGCGCGCGCCTCTGGGAACTACGCCACCGTCATCTCCCACAACCCCGAAACCAAGAAAACCAGAGTGAAGCTGCCTTCGGGCTCCAAGAAGGTCATTTCTTCTGCAAACAGGGCTGTTGTGGGTAAGGAGCCATCACTGTGAACTTGTCACTGCGCTTCTTGTCGCTGATTCTTCCAAACAGGGCCCCAGTTTTAATAACCATCCTGAAAGTAGTGTCATGTGCAGGCTGGCCTCAGGGTTGCACACCAGGACAGTCTGTGCTCAGGTGCCTGACTTGTGTTTTACACCTGCATTGCTTTTGAGTGTTGCTAACCTAAATTTGGAGGTGGTTTGACCTGGTGAGAGGACAGAAAAGTAGATGCTCCTCGTCCTCAGGCTGGAGTGGAATTGCTCAGCCTGTAAAATCTGCAGTCCTTGCAGAAGGACTTCAGTGGAAAACACCATTTCGATTTCCTGCTTTTGGCACTGAGGGAGCCTGGTGGTGGTGTCGGGTGAGTGGGGTGTTCTGGGAGGTCTGAGGAGGAATGACAAAGCCACTGCCAGGAAGCAGAGGCTGTACCAGGTTTGTTGTGCACCTGACTGACAGCTGAGATGGCTGCTGGTGACACTTGCCTGCCTCTGCATGGAAGACACCAGAGTAATCTGATGTGTAACTCCAGTGAAATTGACTCAGTAAATCATGAAACAAGTAGGTATTTGACCTCAAAAGTTCTTCACAGTCCCCTGAGCTCTTTCAATTCATACTTCAGTTGAAAAATTTGATGTTACCCAAGTAACTAGCAGTGAAACTGGCAGTGCTTTAGAAAGTGTTAAACTCAGTCCTGCATGTATGGATTGAAAAGCAGGAATTAGAGTGTGCGTTCCCTTGCAGAGCCCCTGGGATGGGGCTGTAGCTCAGCTCTGATCTCACTGTTGGTGGTGGCTCTCCTTTGTACTCCTGTGCTCTGTTTGGGTGTTACCATTCCTGGCATTCCCTGCAGGAATCGTGGCTGGCGGAGGCCGTATTGACAAGCCCATCCTGAAGGCCGGCCGCGCCTACCACAAGTACAAGGCCAAGAGGAACTGCTGGCCACGCGTCCGTGGTGTGGCCATGAACGTGAGTCTCTTTGTGATTGGGGTCACCCCTGTCCCTTCTGACAGTTCAGTAAAGATTTGGGGGACACGGGGACGAGCTTGGCATGTATCTGGGAGGAAAGCTTCCCAGATAAGTGTGCAGTCACAGGGTGAATTAGCAGCACTCCATAGTCACTGCACCACATAAAAAGTGAAGCAGTTACTCATTTTCCCCCTTAAATCAGTTTAAATCGGTTGAGCATCAGTTTCTGTGGTTACATTGGTGTCTCGCTTCCCTCCTGCGCAGCCTGTGGAGCATCCCTTCGGAGGAGGCAACCACCAGCACATCGGGAAGCCCTCGACCATCCGCAGGGACGCTCCCGCGGGACGCAAGGTCGGGCTCATCGCCGCGCGCCGCACGGGGCGGCTGCGGGGCACCAAGACCGTGCAGGAGAAGGAGAACTGAGCCCCCGCCCTGGGCGCCACACAATAAATTTGTACAACAGAGCTCGTGTGGAGGTCGTGGTGTCCGCTGCTGCAGCGGGGAGAAAACTGGGATAATGTGCAACACAGGAAGTTGTGAGTGGCAATATGGGGGGTTTTCCCCTTGCCTTGAAGAGCAGGGATGATCCTCTCAGCCAGCACTCGGAGGCTGTAAGCTGGTCCTGCAGGCTGGAATAACACTGGGGTGGATGCTCTTGTGCCCTGGTGTGATGTTCATGTTGACCTGGTGGTGTGGAAGCTGAGGCCTGACAAAGCAATGCAGTAATCCTGTGGTTACCGGATTAACTTGGGAATTGGGCTGAAAGGATGGTTTCTAAGTTCATAATCTCTGCCATAATGGTTTTCCATTTTTATCTTCTGGGGGATAAGCTTGAGAGTTGTAGAACTTGGGAAGTATTTCAGCTGCTCTCACTGCAAGGTTTGGGCTTCCTTTTGGAACTGTCGGGTTCCAACCAAATGAAAGGTGCCTCAGAAATTCCAGGTATCACACAGACTGCCCCCTCTGCTCATCAGTGTTTGGGAAGGGCAGGCAGCTTCAAAAATCTCCCCTTTGCAGGTGGGTCATGATGGGATATTCCAGGGTGCTGCAGTAGCGTGGGCAGTAGCACTGGTGTCCACTAGGAAGCTGTGTTCTCATAGGAACAGCTGTCCTGTGAAAAGCCAACGTTTTGTAAGGGAATGAGAGAAGACTCGTGGGGTTTTGTGCAAAATGCCTTCATTCACAGCTTTTCTGAACTGGCCTTTGGAGGGAAAAATCGATGAAAGCAGATGGGGCTCAGCTTCACAGCTGAGCACACCCAAAGCCAGGGCTCCTGTAGGTCTGCAGCAGCTCTGGCTGTGCTGGAGGGGTCTGTGCCAAGGGCCAGACTTCCATGGATGAGTATGACTTTGGTGGGAATGCAAAGCAGGAAAAGTTTCTACACCCACCCACAAAACCGGTACTGCAGCTGGCCGTGTGTGTCTGGGGAGGGAAAGGTGATTAAAAAAACCCAAACCACACCCTGAGGAAAGGCATCAGATCCCATTGGGGGGAAACAAAGCAGCGCGTGGCAAGTTTTGTTCCTGGTTCTATTCCTCGAATTCCAGCGAGGTCTGAAGTTCACATCTGGCTTTGCCACGAGGTCAGGAGCTCTCCTGTGCCCGTGCTCTCCTGACAGGGACCAAGGTGTAACCCCCTCCCAAACACCATCAGAAGAGCAGCTGAAGTCTTTGATGTTCCACAACAACCTGCACCTAAGGGACTCGCAGAAATCCATGGTTCCTGTCATGTATTTCAGTCTGACAGTTTCCAACCACATTTGGGTCTGTTGCCCCCATGTTTTCTCAGGAAGGAGGAGATGGTTACTGACCCTTGGCTGCCTCTGCTGCTGTTCCAGGCTCCGACAGTGGCCCCCAGGTGTTCACAGCCACAGGGTCAATGCACCAAGTCCGTGAGTAGGGAATAATTAATACAAATTATTACGAATAAATAGGTGCCATATTACAGTGCTTAATGCAGCTACAAACACATTTAATGTAAACATAGAGGGTGCAATGCCAGAAGTCTCCAAATTCACACAGCAGTATGAGGCTTTAAAAGACTTCTCCTTTCACCAAACTCCAGTTGCAGCTGCTGTTCCAGTGCAGTCTCCTGTTACCAACATGGAACTTTAAAAAGCCACAGTGATCCTGGCAAATGACCACAAGACAAACACTCTCCAGGGGCAAAATGCTCCTCCAGCCCCAGCACCTCCAGTGCTAAAAACTTGTGAAAAACACGAGGGAAGAGGGAGGAAGATAAAGCAAATAAAAAATGAGAGGCTCTAAATAAACCAACCTTGAATGAAAAATTTAAGTAAACTGAAATATATTTTCCAAACTGAAGGTCTAATTTAAGCTGTAGAATAGAAGTGAACTCCAGCCGTGTACACGACAGGGGAAGTTAAGACAACTAACAATGCAATAAGAATAAAAAAATTACCCATAAAAATATACAGGTGAGTTCCTACCAAGCTCAACTTCAGGCTGGGAGGATGTGTGAAAGCACTGAGCAGAAAACGAAAATGGGGCTGAAGTTCAGCCAGGCCCTGTGCTCTTTGTGGGCTGAGCATCAGGCAGCAGGTTCAGCTGAGCAGGGCAGAGGCTCCCTCTGTCTCTGCACTGCAGAGATCAGAAATTAAACAGGACAGGGACACTGCAGAGGAGCAGCAGCTGAGGAGCTGCTGAGCACAGGAAAGCACAAACCTGGATGTGAGGTGGATGAGTGTCCTGGCTCCACTGAAGCAGCTCCAACACAAAAACACTTTCAAATGTAAACGAAGCAAAATAATCACAAACCACGTTCAACAGAAAGCACACGGCTCCTTCTGTGGCCTTGCACTTCTCCTGCCCCACAACTCATTGTATGGAATCATAAGATGGTTTGGGGTTGAAGGGACCTTAAAGATCATCTAGTTTCAACCCCCCTGCTGTGGGAGTAATTATGTAATGTGTTGTAATTATGCTTTAATTGTGTATCATAATCAGCAGCCTCCTGCTCAAACCAACTTTAGCAGCATGACAGAATACCCAGTTGATTTGCTTATATGGTTCATATCCAGGATACTTCATGGAGGAGCATCTCAATTCCCAACCCTAACACTGCACAGAAGACATGAGCTACTATAGATACAGTCAAACTTAAAAAACTACAGCCCTGCTTGTTAGTAACATCATCATAATAATAATGATAATAATGATGGTAATAATAATTATTATCATTATTAAATCCCCTCACATAAAGATTAGCACAGTTATGAGGACATCAGAAATCTTGAAATGAAGCAAACTGTTTTAAAGAAAGGTGTTAAGTGTTCCTGCAGAATTCTCAGAGGTTATTTCCAGTATAAGCCTTTGTTTGCTAAAAGAAAAAATAAATAAATAAAAAAAAAGGAAGATGATACATACCAGTGAAGCACTGAAGTCTTCCTTTAGAAGGGCTTCAAATCTCCATCTACTGAAAGACCAAACAGTATTTTTTTTATACTTTTTTAAGGGTGTGTTGAGAAGTACCAAGTGCTACCTAAACATCAACAGGCATCACAAATTCCTTCACAGTAACAGAACCCTCGTTAACGTCATTATCCCCTTCCAGCACCTCCGTAGCTGCTGCACGGACCAAACAATCCCACCTTGCACCGAGCCAGGCACGGGAGAAGCAGGACTTCACCCAGAGGGTCACTGCCCCAGGGCTTCCCCAGCACCATCTCCCATCCTGACTGCCCAGCCTTGGGAAATCAGAAAGGGGGAGCAGCTCTGGAGGATCCACAACCTGCTACACACGGGTACAGGCAGGGAGGAACTGCAGAGGGAGATGCAAGGAAACAGCGTGAGGTAGGAAAGGCCAGAGCAAACCCATCCAGGGAGTTTCTGCAAAAAGATGAGAGGGAAATCAACTCCAGCAGCAAGAAAATGATCCTGACTGTTATGCTGAAGTTACCAGGTAAGTATCTATTAAATCCAAGGGAAATGCTTTGGGCTGTATTTTCAGCTAATGTAAAAACCACAGGAGCCCAGATTCTAAAAGGTTTCAGGGAGTCGGGTGATCAATAAATCATTACGGCCTCCACAGAAGTTAAATTAAAAAATGGCTTTTTTTTGTCCTGTGGCATTAACAAATTCTCAGAGAGAAATGTGAGAACAGAAACATTTGTGGGAGTTGTTTTACATTTTTGCTGTCTTCATCAAAAGATTTCTTCTCCCAGTTTACAGCAACCCCCCACCCGGCAATGATCTACTGGGATACATCCAAAGTGTATCCTGAATTCTCAGTTTCACCATGTCAGTGCCCAGAGAATTCACACTCACGTCCACTCAGACGGGCGACATCCACTGAACTGAGCAAGGATGAACTCAGGGGTTACAGAATCACAGAACTGTCTGGGTTGGAGGGACCTCTGCAGATCACTCAGTCCATCCCCCTGCCAAGGCAGGGCCACCTGGAGCAGTGACACAGGAACGTGTCCAGGTGGGTTTGGAATGTCTCCAGACAGGGAGACTCCACACCCTCCCCGGGCAGCTGCTCCAGAGCTCTGCCACCTTCACTGTAAAGAAGTTCTTCCTCATGCCAAGGTGGAACCTCTTGTGTCACCTGCTTCCATGATGTCTTTTTTAAATTGTTTTTTTATTTAATATTAGTATCACAAATTCCCAGCAATTTGCCACTGTTTTCCACTTTCATTTGCATATCTTCAAGAGCAAACTTGGGGAACCAGCTCTCCATTACACCCACCTCACGTTCCTTTGGGTGACGGGCCTTGCTGTGGCAGAGCAAAGCAAGGGGCACGTGGCAGGCGCAGGGGGCACAGCAGCTCCGGCAGCTGCAGCAGCTCCTCTCGGCCCGGAATGTGACAGGACTCCTGTCCCTGGAATGTGACAGGACACCTGTCCCTGGAATGTGACAGGACACCTGTCCCTGGAATGTGACAGGACTCCTGTCTCTGGAGCAGTGCTCCGAGGAGAGGCAGCTGCCACTCCCAGAACCTCTGGCCCTCAGAGGCACGAAGGTGATGCCAGGAGCATTCCCAGCTCGTTTCCAGCCACTGCAGCTGGTCCGTGGGTGCTCCAGGAGGCGCAAAGGCAGCAGCAAACCTGGCTCAACTCGAGGACCAACCCCAGCTTTATTTCCCTGTCTTCATCAGAGCGAGTCTCCTCCAACAACTTCGTTATATTGCATTTTAATAAATTCAACACAAGAGGCCTCCACTAGCCCGTTCTTCAATTAAGTCCACATTTTATTTATGGTTTGCTGTTGGTACTTCAATCAGATTTATATATACATAATCTAAAACCTACATCAAAACCATGTTGACTGCTCTGAAGACCGAGAGAAGTGACACGATTGAAGTTTTCTTCCACAGCTCTATGGTAAGTCTACATTCCCACAGCAGGTTTTTGGTTCAGGTTGCAGAAGTGTTCAGAAAGCCAATGCCAGGTCTCTCTCAGACTCGGAGTGGGAGGGTTACAGTTCTCTTTCATCATTTCAGTCTTACACACAACCACAGTAGCAATCAGTAACATTTCTTGGTTCTAGATACACACCTGGGTTGATCTGCAGAATCCTGGCTTTTCACATTCCCACATCTCTCCCTTTCTAAACCCTCACTGACACAGCTGGAAAACCAAGTCCCTCCCTGCGGTTGCTGCGTTATTTGAACATTAGTTGTGAGAGGATTTGATGCTGCTTCTCACGGGAGGCAGCACGAGAGGCTGAGGAGAAAGTGAGTGTGAGTCCTCGCGGAGCCACCCGAAAAACGCCAGTTCCTTCCCTCGGATGCAAACACAGGTACCTCAAACGATCCCATTCATCCCCAGGGAGGCAGGGACTGCCCGTGCCCGCCCGGCAAACAGCCCCACCGGCTATTTGTGCACCTCGGCCTGGCCCGGGGCAGCTCTCACATGGCTGGAGCCACTCCTGGCGGAGCCGCCGGCAATGAACAAGAGGTAGAAAGTATTCACAGAAGCAGCTTGCGAAGGCCCTCGCTCAGCCCACTCCCTGTCTTTATTTGCTCAGAGGATTAGACTCGGTACAGATCTTAGAGAAGAAGAAGAATAGAAAATGCTTTACATGCTACTTAATCTGAAGTTCCTGCTCGGAACGGTTCCTGGTGCCCGGGGAGGCCTGCGGTTCAGGACAGGTCACACCGGGAAGGCTCACGAGCTGCTGCCACAGGGGGTGTGGGGCCAGGCAAAGCACATTTCCAGTTCCCCAGGGATTTCACACAGCACGACCTCTCCCTTCAGCAAAGTATTCCCATTTCTGCTATTTCGCCCGTCCTTAGTCACGCGCAGGGCAGGCAGAGAGAATTGGTGAGTATCAGTAAGTCCTGAAGAACTAATCTTCACATTTCTAAGCTTTGGAATTTGCTTCCAGAAGACCTTCTGAGGACATTAAAGCACCTACCAGATATTTAAATACAATCAAGTATATTAAGTGTCCAAGTTTTCAATCAGCCTTCTTTTCCAGAGTAGATTCCAGCAAAACCTACTGTTTTTATTCACCTGTAGAATAATGGTTCCAGATAGAAAATGAAGGGAAAAAATACCCCAAACGACAACCAACCAAAGAAACCCAATAAACTACAAGCTATTAGAATTCCAGACTGCCACCAGTAGCACAAAGCTTTCCTATCCCACATAAATGATGAGAAGATTTAAGAGATGACAAAGCCCACCTGGTCAAGGCTGTGGCTGCTGCTACTGCACTGTGAAAGGCTCCAGGCTGCCTGGCAAACGTGGGGGGTTTTTGGGGTTTTTCTTGCAGCAGCAAACAGCAGGACAGCAGGTGTGGGTAAAAACAGGAGGTAAACAACCATCATGGCAAGTGAAGGGATTTGATTCCAAGAAAATACAAAAATATTGAATATAAAAATGATCCTTGCAATCCAGAGTGGAAAAACTCTGTAAGAAAGAATCACAAGAAATGACGGACAGGAATTTAAGAGTGAGGGACAAGAACTGAGCAGCATTTCAATAAATAAAGCTACAAAAAAGGCCAATACCTTTAAAAGCTGCACCTACAGAGGTATCACTACAGCAAAGGAACAGAACTGCTCACTTAATGGCTCAGGTGAAACCACACTTGGAAAGCATTCATCCAGCCCTGGGCATTGTTTGAAAACAGGAACAGCACATCACCACAACAGAAATGTGGATCAGGGAACGGTTTATGGGGGAAAAACAAACATTTAAGGATTTTGCTCTGGTACGGACTGAAGGGGACGTCACTGCAAACCCACCAGGAAGCTGCAGACTGTGCAGCTCACACCACTTTGGGCAAAAGACACCAACTCACTGGAACAGCAGTGGCAAATTAATGAAAATTATCAGACATTTAAAATACTACAGAAACAGAGAAGGGAATGATCTCATTTTCCTGCACTGGATGTTTTTCTATGGTCAGATTGTGGGTGAAGTCATAGAACCTTTTTCCTCTTGTTTTCATTACTCAAGGTTAACTCGTGGTTAGAAACTAGAAGACATTTTTTGCACAGTATTTTGACCACTGAACAATGACCCTGTCATTTCAGAATTGTGCTGATGTGATTTAAGGCTATATTAAATTCTTCCAAGGAAACAGCCTGTAGGTCAGTTTTATTATCAAAAAGTGGCTTCGAGGAGTTCTAAAGCTAAAAAATACGGAGCTGGGTATTTAAAAATCTGATGAAAAGTTAGCCCTTATTCAGGAGTGTTTTTCTCCTTCAGAAACTGGTGCCCCCGTGCTTGTTTTGATTTGTCAGCTGACCGAGCTGGCTTGACCCCCACAACACGTCACCAACTTCCACTCTTACAGTGCTGAAATCAACTGAACTCGCACAAATGCTGCTGAAATCCACGGATCCACCACAACTCGCGTTAGAAAATCAGAGTGCAGGATGAGGATGACTGAATTTAATGGCTGGAATCTCTGTCAACACACTTCCAGGGACAGCCTACCCTAACAGACACTGCAGGGGTGGGGCTGTGCACTTGCTCTTGTAAAAAAATGACATAGGTATGGTTACTGGACACTTTAAAACAGCCCAGGGGAGACTTTTATACCTTAGTAATAAAAGGAAGTTTATGGTACGGACCTTAGGAAGCTCCACAGTGTGAAAAGTGACAGTGCTTGGGTTGGGTTAAAGCCCTTCCTCCAGTCTGGAACGGAGGGCAAGTCTCAGCCAAGTGACTGTGCTGACATGGCAATCCCCAAAGACCACTGGAAGGCAGGGACAGGGACACCCTGGAATGGCACAGAGGGCACACACAGATTACTCTGATCCCAGCTGCCAGCCAGGAGAAAATGCACTGAGCTCTAAAGAGTGGTTTGGTGTCATCTTCCTCACGAGACCACCTGCAAGGGGAGCAGGAATCCTGCAGCAGGAAGCAGCTGGGATCCTTTCACTCTGCTTTCTGCCACCCTGCAGCACCACTGTGCAGCACAGGGTTTGTACAAGACACTTCCTACTGCTCCCAGAACGCCTCTGTCGTCTGGCTCTAGGCAAGGCAGGTGCCGACTTTATTCCCAAGACCTCATGGCTGTGAGCAAGTGGTGTCATGAACATGATGGAGAGCGTGGAAAGTAAGACAGGGAGCCAAAATTACTGTTGACCTGATTATGCTGTGCTGGAGCAGAGCCACAAATAGGAAACTCCCACACCTGTCCTAAGAAATGTCAGGTTGGCATCAGCATCTCACCCTCCCAAAAATTAAGGTGTGTCTTTCATCACGGGGGGGAAGAATTTGCTTTCAATGTGGATTTGAAAGTGTGGGCTAACAAGGTTTAACTAAGAGATTTAAACGCTTAATTGGTTACTCTGCAAATTTCCTAACATGCCACTTCTTCCTCTAATTTATACAGTCAGTCTCTAGCTTTCATTTTTAGTTCAATCCATTGCACTGAAAGCTTCCCTGCAATGCCCAGTAACTGGAACTCATGCCAACAAAAACATGGAGCCACTTTGCCCTGACACAGTTTATCAGCCTATTCATTTCTGGCAAAAGACTTAAGAGGTAGACAAAATTTATTGAAACCAAAAATGAAGTAAATTGCTACAGCAGCCAATTTTTGCCCATTTTAGCTTTGGCAGAATGGCTAATCTCATTCTCTCCTGGATCTCAGGAAATATACAGGAAGTTTTGGAACCAGAAGTGCTTTTTTCATGATACATTTGCTAAAACACACAAGCTAGGCACAACAGAGTGGCTGAGAAGGCATAATAGCAAATATGGTAACACAAATCTCTCATGTTGTCTAAAGTTTCACTCAGGAAAAAAAAAAAAGAAATGTCAATGGGGAATTTAATTTCTTTCTGGCTCGATTTCAGCAAGATACACAAGCTCGAAAAACAGAGAACTCAAATTTTCAGAGCTGGTAGTCAGCAGGGAAAATAATGTGAAAAATTCCAAGTCAAGCAGAGTCCTGTTCTGCTTGTCCATCCCCACAAGCTCAGGTCCTGCAGGACAAACAAGCTTTGACTGAACCCTGAGCCATCTCCTCCTTGTCAAAGGGGTAACACAGGTGCAGGTGACCAACTCTGTGACCAAAACGCAGCACATTTACCGATACACAAACAGTGACTGAAGTCTTTTTATATATGGCTGTACTATTTTTAACACTGACAGTAGCAAGTGTTAAAAGCTTATTTTAGTCACTAAACAACCACAATCCAAATGTACAAGAGGGAGAAATTCTGCTCAGTAGGATTACGGCTTTCCCCCACGGTCAAGCTACACACTAACCCCGACTCAACATCACCTACGGATTTTCAGTTTCTATGTATTCCACGTCACATCGCCAGGAACACGAGGAATTGCTTTACTATTTATTGGCTCATTTTATGGAAGACCAGAGATTCCCTAGAACTGTTCTAAACAGAAAACAGGACTGAAATCAGCGATGGGGGAATTAAATCTTTAGGCACTTTGAGGGCTACTGCTTTAAAGTGTGCCATCACCAACGAGGTATCGCCAGGTGCACCGCCTGAAAGTCACCTGCCAAAATGCTGCGACAGAAACGTGCATATCAAACTTTTTGCTTGTACAATATTTGTTAAGAAGTACAATTCGAAATGGTTTTTGCCCAGAGTGAAGAAAACATTGCACCTTACACTGGAGCTACCTGTTTAAAAAGCAACAGCTGCAGCAAACAATATGGGTTTATCCTTCTTCATGTCACAAAGATGCACAATATCCTCAAATTTGCTGCCTGGAAAACAACTGCCACTGCAGCCATTCCCAATTCCGGGGCAGGGGTGGGTATGGCTGGAGAAAGCCACAGGTTAAAGTGTCACAGGTTTGACATGTCTCTACAATCATTGCACTATTAAAAGCAAACACATTTGGCAAGGCTGAACTAGCACATTATATATTTTACCTATATAGTACAAAATACGTAATAATTGCCTCTGAGATAGCTTGTTTAACAATTACTGGTCCAAATAAATATTTCAACTTGAGAACTCCGGGTAGAATTTTTTTTAGTTAAAACCTCCAACAAGCATCCCCAAACATAAATGGGAACACGTTATCCAAATTTACTAAATCCAGGTAAAATGGTATTACTAAAAAACTATGAAAAAAATCTGAATTAACTTGAGCACTAGGAAAAAACATGGAAGCATAAAAGTGATCATCGCTACACAGCATATTCAAAAATCTTCTGTGTCCCTCCCTTGTTACACTAAATGCCTAAGAATGCACTTGGACTGAATTTTCCATTGTTCATTTCAAAACTACAGACCTTTAATTTGATAAGCAGCTTTGTTTCTATCAACTCATTTGTAAAAAACACCATCAAGCTTGTGCTCTTAAATATATATATGTATATATAAAAACATACAAAAAGTACAAGATAAATCACATTAAGAAACTTTTACAGTGTAATTGTCCTGATTATTTTATTCTTAAGGGCCAATTTTTTTTTTTTTTTGTGCACAGAATCTCAATGTGACTGTTGTTCCAGAATTCAGCATAGTGCCACTGCACAGAATTCACCTTTCTGTGCAGTCCATTAAAAAACAAAACCCCAAAAAACAACACACACCACAGGACAAAACATTCTTCTTAAATCAAATTCTATTTGTGAATTCAGCAAAATAATTTCTATAAAATAAAACAGCAAAATATTTAAATAGTATAGGGTGGGCTGTATCTGTTTTGCAGGGGTATTTGGTTTTTAGACAGGTTCCAAAAAAATTACACACATTCAAGTTACCAATTTTCATTTAAATACAGTATTTACTGATGCGTTTCTTTAAGTCTTTAAACAAATGTTTATTCTGGAATAGAGATACCTCAGAATTGTATTTGACTAACCAGTAGTTTCTTTTATATTTAAACCCTGCTTCTAATGTTAAGATTTTCTGTATAATGGATAAAGAGCTAAGACAATTCTCGCTTTCAAGTAGAACTGTGAACGAGCAGAAAACCAGCAAGTTAACTTGGTGCAGTGGCACTCACAAGTACTCTGTGATTTTGTTGACTTCCACTTCACTGGGATGCAGTAGAAGGAAAGTGTTAGAAGTTTATCTAATAAGCTCTACCAAAGAAACAAAACAAGCACACCAAATACAGTCTATTATGCTCCAGGCATCCTGGCATAGCAAATTTTTGCATATTTGTTTTAAATCTTTTAAATTCCTATTACTGAAAACTAAGTGTTCTTTATCCCACCCAGAGAGAGAACTGTCAAACATCAGATGTGAGGAACATATGTGAAACTGAAAACCACTTGTTTGTCACATTTTCCCTCCCCATTTTATAGTCTAGGTGTAAGAAGAAAAAGTTCTGAGCAATACAGTTGTCACATTGGGACAACTGCTGTCACGTTTGTTTTTTTTTTTTTTTCCCCTCATTGGCTACACTAACTTGGTGTGAAGCCATGCTAAATGTTACAGCATAACTATAGCTTCAAAGTGATTAACCTAATACCAGAATGAAAAAGGCAATGAAAAAAGATCTAGAAACAATGTTACATCACCAATTTTCCACATCAACCAAATAATTAAAAGGTTACCAGCCATTACGTTGCTCATAGTAAAATCGACTCCAGTGGCAAAGAATTAACATGAAACTATTTTTGTGGTTGACATGGATAGGCTTTTTCGTAAAGGAGTTGATCCAACTGCCATGAGGCAGGCAACACTGGTTGCAGAGCGCAGCAGATATATCAAGAAATTATTTTTTTGTTTTTGTAGATCTGTGAGTCTCATCAAGACAAAAAAAAATGTTTCTTGCTCAAGAATTAACAGTCAAACATTAATATACTATATACACCTTTGCCATTTACACATTAGCATCAGGCCATTTATTACAAAACACTATACACTTTCCACTGCAGGCGGGTTATATATTGACAGCAATTTTCTGCAGATAAGACAGTGAATAGACTCTCCACTCCATGTTGATTAGGAATAGTTTTTCTAGTTTTAAATATTAGCCAGACACAGAGAAAGGTTGGACTGTAAGGCCTGGGTGCACAGTCTTGATGGAGCAAGTTAATTGATTATGTGCATTTCACTAATCTTTTGTCTGAGGCGGGGAAACTTCTTCACTGCCTTCATAGTTTTCTTGTGCTCGTTGGCCAGTTCGCTGAGGGTTGTTCATATGATGTGCTGCCGGGCCCGTATATGGCTGTCCATGCACGTGGTTATTCTGCAACAAAGCACACACATTTCAAAGGGATTTAAACCTGCGGGCTGTCTCCTGACTCCCTGCTTTCCCCCTTCCCACTCAGACCACTGCAAAGTATCCTCCAGCACACCAACTTCTCATGTACCTACATCCCTACGAACACACATCCCCGCTGCTTCATTCCTCTGATTCACACCTTTCACTTACCTTGCTGATCTACACACAAGGGAAACAAACTTTCAACTTGCAAAGATAAAAGGATCAGTTGAAACAGTAATCTCAGCTTTTGAACCACAAACAGTTGCATGCAAAGCAAAAGCAGCAAGAAAGGAAAAAAGGAGACCAAGAGAGGTTGCCTATGTGCTGCCACATTAAACCGTGCACAAATTTAATAACAGATTCAACCAGCTTGATTTTCTTCCCTAAAACAATGGAAAACGCAAACCTGTGTTTATGCAGCATATTTTAATTTTTAAAGGGGAAACCTCACTGTTACAGAACTGAATGAAATCTAGACCAGCAGTTTTCTGCAAATGCTCTGCCCCAATTTAAAAAGTCACACACGGATCTGGCAAACAAAACCACCTCATTTATCTACTGCTTTGCAGAGTTTGTGGAGAAACCAAGAGTATGACGATTGTGTGTGTGTGTTAGTGAGAAATGCCATCTCTTGCAAGAAAGTGAACACATGACAAGGGCAATGGTGAGGTTACGGAATGTGTCTGAGCTCCAGAGCTCAGGAAGGAGTGGGAAAATCTGCATGACTTACCAACTGCTCTGCTGAGAACATCAAGTAAGGAAAGCAAGATGGAGGGGAAAACGGATTTGGGCAGGAAAGGAAATTAAATTAGCAGATTTGGAATATACAAAACGAATTGGAACAAAAAATGGCAACTAAGGGAGGGATCTAATAATTTAGTCAATTCAATAAGAAGACCCTAGTTATGATTTCTTCCAGATCTGGCTTTCCACTGGAAAGTATTAACAAAGCAGCCATTGAACATAAAAACAGATTTGGATTTCATATGTACTTAAGATTTAGAGATCAGTGTTTATAGCACGAGTTACATGGCAACAAAGCCATCTGCTTTTTTCCAAAAGCCTTCCGGTTATCCAAATTCAGGCCTTGAGTCTTGATCTTGTATTTGAAAACAAGAAAGCAACTCAGAAAATATTATCAATGTCAATAAATACGAGAGAATCAAATTCAGTATGCACTAGGCTGTGATGGCATCAATCTCTCTGCTCTTTCTGTGGATGATTAATCCCTGATCTGTTAAAATTCTCACCTGAAGCTCTGATGGTGAAACTGCTCCTGGCAAAAGGGAGGTGTACCTTTATCTTTACTCCTCCAAATATGGTATTTGACAGGAACATGCTCCTGGCTACACGCTATAATTTAAGTCATCATAAATGCTAGAAAAAGCAAACCTGAAACTCTGAACAAATAGTTCATCTCAGAGCTTTTACCTGTTGATACTGGGAACCAGGTGAATGGGGATACAGTGGGGCATCTTCAGGTGGAGAAGACTCATGTTCATCTGGGGCATCAGGATCATCTGGTTCCTAAAGTTTGAAAAAGCCCATTTAATTTACTCAGGTAAAACAAATTACAATTATTCTAGCCAGAACCAATCCTATGTGCAAGTGATTGTTTCAGACATGCTAGAGTCATGTTTTAGACATTTAGAGAAAAATTCCACCCCACTTCTGTCACCTACAGCTTGTATTGTACTAAATAAAAATTTCCTCTATCAATGTATTACTGGAAACATAGACCCTTTCAATCTACTTTAAAGAGTCAATTTCAATTCTATACTACTAATTCTGTAAGTGACAGATGCCTATAGCAACAGTGATAAAAACTGAAAAATAAAAATATAAATCCGTATTTACAAAATAATTATGAAATGTGTTACCTCTTTAACAAGTGGAGACTGTTGCTAAGGCTAATTATTTACAGGAGCACTTTACTCAATTTTTTTAACTGAAAGTCAAATTTATTCTTTACCTCCTCTGGGCAGAGTTCACAAGCCTTTGCAAGAGTCATTCTAGCACTGTGTGACCTCTCTAGGAAGTAGCCATTTGATGTTTCGTTGCTCTGTATCGGTGGAGACCAATTATTGTAGGTGTATTGGGGATTGCCAGTGTACGGTCTACGCTCCAGCTCATCTCCAAGCCATTCCACTGCCCAGGTCCATTTTCTCTTCAAGTCTCCATTGCTCTGCAGATGGAAAGTGAACAATTCACAATTATTTCCTCTATTATTGAAAACAGAAGTATTTTTCCCTTCCTGTACATCGGCTGTCAGAGAAAAGACCACCAACCTATCGGCTGCTGTTTAAAGAGTCGCAAACATCCTTTTTTCCCCAAAGAAAACTTCAAATTTGAAATGAAGTCTGCAGAGTTGCAGCTGCATCACAGCTGCAAATGGGTGTGAATTTAACCAAACTGCTTTCAATCCCATATAACGACCTTCTGATACAGGAGGTTCAAATGAGTTGTACCTGGAAGTTGTAATTTAACCAAGGTGTTAAAAACTATATAATGGTGGGGTTTGTTTCTGGCTTTTTTTAAACACAGAACTGGGAAAAAAGCAGCAAGAAACAGAATAAAAAGTATCACCTGAAGGATCTGGTAAGCTACAGGGCAGTTGCTGAAGAGAGCTACCATGCACTTTATACACTGGTAAGCTCTTTTCTGATAATGATTCTTCGAGCGCTGAATGGTGTCGAAGAGTCCATCCCTGTCATCCGGGATTCCCTTAAGTGCATTGTGAATCCTGGGAAAAAACAAACCAAAACAACGTCAAAACTTTAAGTGTTAAAGAGTTTTAGGATTTCAATTAAGGCTCTATATACAATGTAGTTATAAAAGGGAAAGTTGATGTTCTCACTTCTGGTGTTAGCCAAGAGGTTTTTTTTAAAATCAGAAAATTAACCTGACATGTCATATGTATATAACTTAGTTTAAATGTTACCAAACATGCTAAAAATACAACTGAACAAGATATATAAAAAATGCAAGTATGATTAATTCTAGTCACAGTAATCAACTTTAACAGTTTAATTTTTATTACTAAACTATCTACTGCATTTACAGATCAGCCCTGTTAACCCAGTAGGTCCTTACAGAATTGGAACACTTAAATCCACAAGAGAATTATCACATCCAGTTATGCTTCTCAAAGACACCCTTTTACATGCAGCTCCTCTGAAGGGGAATGAATGGTACATATTTGTGTTTGAGGATAAGGGACCTGGGCATTCCCTGGAACTAAGCCCAGTTTCTGTGCCTTCTGCTCTTGAACAGGGCAGAGGAATTAATTACTACCTGAAACTGTGCAAAAACCCAGAAATGACATACTTCTGGCTTTGAGAAAAAATCAGAGGGGGCACAGAACCTACACTGATGTCTCAAAGAGCAACACTCAGGGAAAGTAAGTGCCCTCTTTCCTCATAGCCCTGGCAGCAGCCAGCCCAGGCTCCCTCTGTAAAGCAGTGATGAGCTTTACTTCAGTTAATTTAATTTAATGGTACTTGTACCATTATTATTCCACACTTGGCAGTTGAATTTGTCAAATCAAGAAAAGTTTAAGAGAATGGGTCTGATGCCAAGGGCCAGCAGCAGTGATCCTGCAGTACCAGAAGACAAGCTGCCCCAAGGGATGCACACTGCCCAACGTCAGATCAGACTTGTTTTCCAGGAGTTACCATGGACAATTTCGCTGTTTGGTGGTGGTTTGTTGGGTTTTGTGGGGTTTTGTTTGTTTGTTTGTTTTTTAAAGAGAAGACAAAGATCACTAAAACTCTCTGATGATCACAGCAAAACCAAGAACAGGGCCAGAGACAAGCACTTCAAGCTACAGCCAGAAGTGGCAGCAAGAAGTCAGTGGATGACTGGAGCTGGCCATTTAACACCCTCAGCAGAGGCCTAACACAATTCCATAGAGCAGTGCCACTCCTGACACTGCAATGGAACACAGAGTGATGTACTTCTCCAGGGAGGCCATACCACAACATTCCACCTCCTTCATACCCTGTTATTCCAAATATAGCATTATCCCCAACAACCACTTCCATGATTTCTCACCTGCAGTTCAACCCTAAAAATCCACTATTTTACTTCATTTCTATTCAAGTATGCCCATCCTCCAACATTCAGTGGACTTACCTTACGGAATTATTTGTTTATCCAGAAGAAAATATAAGATAACGGCATTATTTATGCACAGCAATTCCCATAAAGAAAATTCAGAAATCCCTACAACCCAGTCACCATGTTTTGGAGTGTGGTTAAGCCAGACCACCATCTCCTTCAAGTCCCTCCTAAAATAAGGCCAGGCAATTGGTAACATACTGAAAGAGCAGTCTGCTTCCACAGCCCAGGACAGGAGTGCACATACCCAACAAGTGTGCTCTCACTTAAAGTACTTGAAATGTCCTATGAGACACAGGTGGAAATGATTCAGTAAATCCCATACTACCTACAACTGCTTATTATGAAACAGTGACATTTTGAAACACTGACAGGTAGCATATTGGTGACATTTGTGTTATCTCACCTACTACTTTTATATTAAACTTCTGAAAAATTGACTGTTCTCACAAATAGTATTTGCAGTAATTGCAATTTTTAATAACTTTCAAAAGCTTTATTCTGTAGACATATAAAAATTAGGTTTTAAACTGGATTACAATGTAATATGCTGAAGTTACAATTCTCTTCAAATGTGATCATATAGAGAGTACTTATGTGTGAAATATACTTTTCTGCCACACTTTATGCATGTCCTGGTACCACTCCTACAACTGATGTGCTCCTGAGCAACCCCAGGCTGTTGCTGACCCACCTGAAGGGGGATGTTTCTAAGAAGCAATCTGAGCACCTCACAGGGAGACCACTGAGTTTAACCTAAACAGCACATTCTCTTGTATGTGAGAAATCCTGGCTTTATAACAAATTTCTCAATAGTAAGGAAGGTGAAAAATTGTACTTACCTTGAAATTTCAGATAAAACCATGAAAAAAATGCTTTATTTGTGAATTTTGATTTAATACCTATTTAAAACAAACCTACTGAAAGGATTAGCAACAGAACCACTGGAAAAACAATCCGTACAGAACAATATTGAACTATAAAAAGACAAGTTAAATACTGACCTGTGAGTTTGCCAAGAGTCCTCAATTAATAGGATTTGCAGAAGCAGATCCAAATAAGGTCGAAGCTCGTATGTATATGAATATGCAACCTAAAAAGTGAAAATGCAGAAAACATAAGAAAGCATTCCTTGAGGCACGCAGCTTCCACAGTGAAATACAAGAACACAATTCATTTGAAGTTTACTGTAATTCAAAGGATATTTCAAGATACAATACTTCTTTTCTAGGAAGTGTTGGCTGTGTCAGGAATTTTGTGGGTTGCAACTTTGATTTGTTTTGTTTTGAAATATGGTAGGTTATGCAAAGGACAAAATATTTCTTTATGACTTGGTGACACAATTCTTCTGAAGCCCCAAGCATGACACGCTGAATAAAGAACCTTAAAAAATACCTTTAGAAAAGCAAAATTACAAAATGGCATTTTGCACTGGTATTGCTACTTTTAGGCAGTGTTCACAGGTTAGCTTCAAAGGTTATCCTAAAATGTAAAATACATGGCTAGCAAAATATCAGTAAAGTGATTTTTAGGATTCTTTCAAGTGTCACACAAAGGCACATAGAAAAATGTGATGTTACATGAAAATAAATGTGCAAATATAAAGATGGGCTAACAGAAGTAAAAAAATTTATTTGGAGTGGAAAAGTGTAACTGACCTTACAGAGATTACAATGGAAATGTAAGACAGTATCAAAGATTATTTGCTGAGTATGAGGCCAAATATGTTCTGCAGACTTGTAAAAAGAACCTTATGAACAAACTTGAAATAAATACAAGGGAGTTCTTAGGAAATTATTTCAACTTCCCATGTCATATACGAATCTCTTTTATGGATAATGACAGAAAGCTTTAGCAGATGCTCTTGAACTACACAAAGACCACCTCGGTCTACTTTCCACCCTTAACACATCATTCCTGACTTGTTAAAGGTTGATTGCTTCCCTGAACTCATATAGCACTTCCCACAGTACTCCAATGTGATGTACAGACCTAAGACTGTAAATACTGACAGAGGATGCCATCTTGAAGAAAGTTCATTTATCGAGCACCTGTTCAGTATTTAATGCAACATTCTTACAATATAAATGCAGAATCGTACACATTTTTATTCCCATCTTTCTCCTAGCTTTTTATTTTTACCTGCCACAGTAGTTCACTGAGGACTGTGGAAGAGAACTGAGGATTCTCCCAACAGCAGAAACGAAGCAACTTGATGGTCTCCTCAGAGTTGCTGCAATCTTCAATAATTTTCTTTACATAACTAGTTCTCACAAACAGAATGTCTGCTACGTTCTGCTGAAGTGCCATTATAGGTTGAGATAAATTAGGATCACCGTAAGGGTTGGCAAGCGGGGGATTACCTGGAACAAACAGTTATTACAGATTAAAAGGTGCTGAAGTACTTTCAGTGTAGACACTCCAAAATATAAATTGGTGTAACTCATCAAAAAACACGGAGAAAAAACACAAACTCTGACAGCCGACTTTCTTTGAAAAAAAAAAAGGTATGAAATAACTAATTTTTATGTTTGTGAAGCTTGACACTTGCTGCCTGAGAGAGCTACTTCTCCCTCTCTGATAAGATTATGCAGTGACAATCAAAGCAGAACAGCTGGAGACATGTTCATATGCAAGAGGAGAAATCGCTGAGATTCCTCAGAGAAATCCTCTTATCTCCTGAATTTATCTACTTCACTGCTTGTGTAGCACAGCCCAAGTCATATTTTAAGGACACACTGTCTGTTTACTTCACAAGACAATGCAGAAGTGTTCAGAGGAATATCTATGTTAGAACAGTCCCATCTGAATCTCTGGAGTTTACAGAATAAATATACTTTTGGAATTAATGTATCCTTTTTTTCATTTTGTGTAGTGAAAGAATGTTAATTTGCTCCTGACATTTCTAAATTTTGCAGTGTTTTGAGTTTTTGCTTGAAGATGACCAGAAGTCCAAGGGCGAACTTTTCTAGCTCGACAAGCTGAAGCAGAAAATAACTTTATTATGCAAATACTAATCATAATTAGTAGTAAGAGTAAAGTTCATATAAATAATCTTTTTTAGTACAATATTATGAATACAGTGAATATACAACTCTTTTTCACAGGTAGACTATCTTTTCAGTTTAAGCTTCAAGTAATGCACTGGAAAAAAAACCCAACCAAAATTGCCACATGATTCTGAAGCTTATTACAGCATAGTAAAATTTTCAGTTCATTAATCTCTCTATAGCATAGTCTAGCCTATTGACTTTATAGCCTGACACATCAAGCTGTAATGAGTTTGCCATTAAATAGCTTCTCTACAGATTTCTAATTATGTTTCCTAAAATATGCTTAGCAGAACGTGTACAGATACAGGCTATAAAGTCCACATGGCCCAATATTCTGTCACCATTTCTCAGAAATAACTGCACTCGATTCAGCTACTGGAAATGCGAATGATTGACACTGTGGTTAATCAATTTCTAGCTGATTCTTTATCTTTTATAAATTGAAGAGCTGGCTTCTGTTTGCTGTCTTGAGTGTCAACGAGCACCAAATCATATTCAAGAGCTCCCCAAAACAATGCAACATCTCTTCAGTGGTAAGCACTGTTAGTTATCTCAAAACCTGCTATGGTGCTTTTCCTGTACAGATTATTTCTGTAGTCTATTTTTTATCGCCTACTCAGGATAAAAACATCGTTGGACAACTCTTTACAATGGGCTTAAACTATTCTAAAAGCATTACTATTTTGTAATGAGCAACCTCATACTTTGCAAAATATTTCCCAGTATTTCTGAGGAATAAGCCAAGCAGCATAAAATACAGAACAGATTTCCATCTTGGTCTTTTTAGTATAACAAATCAGTTTTGCTTCCGACAGAGACATTTATGTCTTTAAATGAAAGGAGCTGCTACACATAAAAGCAAAACATTTTTCCAGCTGATCCACTTTATAAATAATAGCTAAACATGCACAAAAAGACATATACTGATATAGTCAATGGATCTAAAGCAAACTTAAAATTCACTATACCATTGATAGAAGACTGCATCCGTGATGAGACGTTGCAACAGCGGATCAGTTGTGACACCACAGTGTACAGCTTCCCCAGCTCAGCATACTGGTATTTAATTGGAGGGCCTGGACCTTCATCCAGAGCCACAAGCATGAAGGTTGCAGGAACATTTAGTTTCAGAAGTTGTGTCTTCTCTGCTACACCTTTATGAGGCAGGGAGGAAAAAAAAAAAAATCTTGTTTCCGGCACTGAAAATACATTATTTTTAGAATTTTTTTAAAAAGAAAAATAACAAGAGTTTACGTGACTCGCAACTTTTTAGTTCCTGGGTTCTATTAAACACTCATTTATACTTTCTGGGGAAAAATAATCAAATCAATAAGGACGCACAACAGAATTATATTCAGCTGAAAAATCACATTGAAGGAGAGTTGTAAATTACTACAGTTTTTTCACAGTGCTCATTAGCACTTAAGCAACCCACAAGTAACATCTGTGTTAATAGCAAAGCCTCAGAGAAGTCTTTTGGACAATGAATTAATCCTTTTATTGTGAGGCCCAGGATAGGAAAAACACCCCCCACGGTGTATTTTGTTATTTTTCTATCATGTCCTAGATACATCAATTACAAACTTAAGACATTTCTAACTGTGCCATACAATGTAATAAATGCAAATTACATTACAAAAACCTCCAAAACTCCAACCAACCAAAAAATCCAAACCTATGCCTGGTTTGAATTTCGCAAGAATACCTTGCACATACTACACAAGTACTTACCAGGAAATTCACTATGTCCCTTCTTGCATTCTGTTTCTTATTTTGGTTAAGAGTAATGATTTTTCATACATTTTCAAGTCTTTTCTTATTCTGAAATACAACTGGATCTTACCTTCCATCTTTCTGATAAGAAGGAGGAGTGTAAATGCTTTTTTAATGGCATTTTTTCTCATTTTGCTAGATAGTTTTGTAGTTGCATCCTGTGTAGAACTGACCTCTCACTTGCTTTGATGCGAACAATTTACTATTTGATTTCTCAAAATGTCAGACAATTTAATCTTTTTCACAGAATGCAGGAATGATGCTATTGTGGTTTTTGCTGAATGAACTCAACATCCATGCAGAAGCCTTCAGGTAACAGTAGTAAGACAAGGACAACTGCTTATTGTATTAGTATTTCTATGTTTATCTCTGCAGGGTAGATTGTGATAATGATCAGACCCACAAATAAAATTGTATTTTCCTGTCTAGTCTCTGAGTGCTCTCCTACCCAGAGGCCTGAACTGCACTGACTATGAAAAGCTAGTGAAGAAGAAAAGAGAAGCTGGAGCAGAAGAATTGCATCTCTCTTCTCTGCAATGACATTAATTCTACTCTGGGGGTCATGGCAGAAACCTGCCAGACAGAGAATGCTTTGGTAGGCAAAGTATATTGAAGCAACAGACATTACAGGTATAATTAAATTAACACAATTGTCTAGATTAATTTTAGAGATAGGAAATCAAATTCCTTTAAAATTGTCTACTCCCTGCATGAGCTGATTAACAGCAATGGTCAAGTATTTTACAAAATTTCACCCCCACCCTCTATCAGCAGGACACTGTCTTACTGCTTCAAGCTTCTCATGTTTATCTTCCAAGGACGACAGGGAGACTGAAGCCCCAAACTCCAAAGAGGAGGAACACCGATGCTAGGGAGCATTTATATGACGTGTAATGATAACAATCTGCCTAAGGATGGAACACTGGATTCTCCTGCTGTTACTTCTGTAACTGGATCATTAATAAAGCCCCAGTTTATTACAGTGTCATCAGTTCAAGCAATTTGCTTACCTAGATTGGCATACATCACAAACAGATTGAAATACTGCTGCAAGTGGCGCCCGTGTTCCGATACTTCCCTTCTTAGAAGATTTAGTACCGCCCTCAGTAAGTGATCACTTAAACTTAGGTTATCGTAAGCCTACAGAAAGAAAGAAGTTCTACTGTTAGTGGCTGAACCTATCATAGCTTTATTTAGTTTATACTTTTTACTATGATAGAAAACAGAACTGGTTAAAAGGTATGGGATTCATACAAGCTCCAAAGTACCAGCAGCTGGTCAGTCCTCTGTGTCTCACACAGAGAAAAAGTCACAGACAGACGGGGAGTAAGACTCCCTTCACTCAATACCATGTAAGTCCAAGAAATTACACAGCTACAGAAACTTCTAATTGGGCTTTTTTTTCCAACAGCAGACAGGCTTAAATACTCAAGAAACACACATGCAATTCCATTGTTAACTTTGTAAACTAAGACAACCAGATCACCTCTACAGGTGTATCTCAATTACCTCATGATACAAAACACTTCCTAAGCTTGTGTAGCTTTAACTTTACACAAATTCTTTTGCTGGACACTGTACTGAAAACATTCTGAGAAGGTGAGTGAAACCACCTAAGCAAAGAGTACCTCACTGTAGACATTGAAAACATGGCAAAGCAAAGGCTAAAAAAGGTTGATCTTTTTTAATAGAGTCCAAACAAAACCACTGTTATCACAAGTATTACAATAAGATATAGGCTTTTTTTTTTTGTTTTTTGTCAGTTCTAGGTGTGTAAAATCAGGCAATTCACTGTCTACTCCTACACTAAGTTACATTTTTTGACAATTTCACTGTTGCAAGATACACGGGATTAAAACTTATGGAACTCTTGCAGGTTTTCAGGTTAGTGTTCATTTCTTTGTGGGGGCTTGTTTGTTTTGAAGTTCTAAATAAAAACAAGGGTTCACTTCCCTACACATTACTTCACTAAAATAGCCACTGATTTTATTCTGCAGGTTTCACACTCCCAAGAAGCCTTCACAGAGATTTACAAATGAGGGGAAACTGAAGCCCTCTGACAGCAACTCTCTCACTAACTGGTTGAGTTATATCCTGTTTCCTAGTGCAAAACGGGCTGTACAGCTTTCCAGCCAACACGGATGCATCGACTCCAGAGTCTACTTTACATTAAATGCTTATTATGAAGAAGTGAGAGTTAAGTTTTTAAAGCTTTTCGTTAGAAAATTAAATACCTGACTGGAAGGTCCAGGAGAGGCAAAAGGTGATTGACATGGTCCGTCTTGCAATGAAAAATGTGCAATAAATACTATAAGTTTTGCAAATGCACCCCTCACTTCTGCACTGGGGCATTCCAGGAGATACTCAGAGAAGCGGTTTGAAACATTAAAAAGGACGTTGTGTGCAAACCAAAAGCGTACATTCTTGCTGTGACGGAGGAGGATGCACAGGGCATCATACCTGAAACAGGAGATGACACAATTATGACCAAATGCTGACATTAGTGAATTCTGGCAGACATGTTCTTTTGCAGAGTTTGAAGGAAATACGTGTTAAAGGTGATCCCCAAACATTTTTGTTCCCAAAATGATTCTAATCAGATAATTTGTAGTTCTTATAGTGATGCTCTTATGAGCAATCACAAATGGAAGATATCCTTCAATTCAAAACCTAACACTTAACTGTAGCATTTTACTTCTGTCACCTATAAGAATAAGACAGCATTACACCTCCCAACTGCTCCTCAAAGCAGGTCCTATTTTGGCAGCCACCATTCTCTCCGTACTGGAACTGGGGAAGAGGGTGAGCAGCAGAGAACACAGGTGGATTTCAGAAGCTGTATTTACTACACATAAGTAAATATGTAACCTAACAAGAATTTAGTCTCATTTACAGATCTTTGAAAAGCCCCACAAAATGAAAAACCAACACCCAAAGACTAAAATATGTTTCAGAGAGGGTCTTGCATTACTCTGTCCCTCCAGCAGGAATATTTCAACTCTTTTTGATCTCTTAAAATAAAAGGAGTAACTTAAGCTACTCTGGAAGTTGCTACTGGGGGTACGAATTCGCCATGTATTACACAACTACTTACTAGTAGCTGGTAAACTACTGGCCATGAATACTGGATTTCCTCTCCAATTTGACCAGTAGTAAGCCACACTCCTCTCCCCAGCAGAGAATAACCCAGCTTAAGGACTAAAATGAGTAAGATGGGATTGTTTGTCACAGTGTGGATTTGAATTACATGGCCTGTAGCAATGTACATAAAGTACCCTGCCAACAGTGTCTCAGAGACTGTATACATGTTTCACAAACAGAATACAAATATAAGCTGCAACAATGGGTTGTAAAGAGCTTTGTTTAAAACTACTCAAGCAATGTAAAAACCATTCTGAATTTGTCAGAAAACATAACCTGTTAGTTCTGTGCTAGTGACAGCTTCCATTCTTTTATTCTTTTTAAAAGACAGACAAAAAGATTTAAGCTGTTTGAAAATGAAATTTGAAGCTGTTCAGATCAGCAGGATATTTCAAGGCTCAAATTCTTCCCAGTATCTTCCATTCAAATTTTCCCCCCTTTTCATGTGCACCTTCACCATGTATCTAAATGGGATCTTTGAACAGACATCAAACTTCCAAAATCGTAATTGTTGTTAAAAGACAAAATACCAATCACTAGCAGGGCCACGGACTATTTTCTTTGTATGAAATCCTGTGGTGAAGAGAAATCTAGCAGCAAGCTGAATACTAATCATAGTTATTTCTTCTGCTTCAGGCAACAGATGATCTTGTCCTAAAGAAAAATCAGAATACTCACATGTAGACAAAGTAAAAGCAACTTTTAATTATTTAACCGATTTCAGATTACTGTTTTGTCTGACATGGTGTTCCAATTTTAGAAGAAACTTGATCAAAATAGCCTCTAGCTTCTACAATGTATCATTTGAAAATGTAAGCTTTAATACAGGTACCCGGAGGCTAACCTATGTCCGACTTTTACAAACTCAGCATCTCACCTTTGAGAACTGTTTTCAACAAAAGAGCCCTCAAACGTGAGTATTTTAACTTGATTTAGTACAGCAACTGGGTAATAGCTGATAGTTTATCAAAGTATTTTTTGCTACATATTCTGGCAAGTTATCACTGATGAACAACTGAACAGGAGGTGTTTAACTGCAAAGTCCACAAGGACAAGAGCATTCAAAGCAAGACACACCAAATTTCCACTGGCTAGATAAATTCTTGGCCACGCAAACCAAAACTCTTCTTGCAAGAAATGAATCCATAATTATCACACTACCATACTAACCTGGAGGAGGATTTAGGTAGACACTATTACAAGTAAGCAACTTCTTTATGAACTGGAAATATTCCAGGCTGTACTGCATCCGATTGTGCATGAACTGCACGTTCTGCTTCCGCACGCTCCGCTCGATGGCTGAGGGCATTTTAATCTGGTGGGGTTTAGTGGTGATAGCGATTTCTGAAATATATTTTATTAGTTCATTGTCTTTGTCTATCGTGTCCATGCGTTCATAAAAAAGAATGTAAGCATTCCACCACCTCTTCTGGCGCCTGTAGGACATTCGCTTCATCATGTGATCAAACACTTCACCCATGTACTCTCCCCCAAAACACTGATTTTTCATTTCTTCGTCGTCATCCATTTTACACTCTGTCACATCTCCATCATCAAATTTGTACCACCGATTCTTCTCACCATCTCCACCGTTCCTCTGGATAATGTAAGAGTAGTAATGTCCGCCGCTGGCCTGGCCGCTGTGCACAAGTACACCCACGAGTCTGTATTTTGTGCTCCCAGAGTGTTCATTTTCTGACTGCTCATTTTGTATTATCTGATTTTCAGGATTCACATCGTCCCCTTCCAATTTTGCTACACCTGCCACAGTGTAAGGCTCCATGTCCAGTTCTCGTGGAAATTCAAAATAATCATTGAATTTGATTGCACATTCCCTTTCCCAGTCATAATCGAATCGTTTCAACTGGATTGCAAGAACTGGAGGCAACTTCTTAATCAACAAGCGTTTCACTGTGTCCACCTAAAAAAGGACATGAACAGTTACCAGCTCTCAAATTTCCATTCATTTGCTCTCACCAAATACCAAACCGAGCAATGAAAAGACAACTTTTCTCCCCTGAACGTGAACTAAGACAGAACTTAGTTCAGCTGTAACATCACAGTTGTACACAAATTTAATATATAAGGAAGCGTTACCTTTTTGTTGCATTTTTCACAATGATATGCATTTGCACCTTCCAATAAATCTCCTTTGACGTACTGTTCCAAAGAATCAAGAAGGTTTTGGTGATTCCTTATATCTACATTCAGAGTTGTGAAGGATTCCTCACATTCGTACCTAGGAATGAGTAGGTAAATGTATGAGAAAGGCAGGAATGAGTTCAACTTTTTATGTTTTACACGTGCTACAGTGTGTAAGCAGTAAAAGAACTGAACTCTTTTTTACTGCAATTTTCCTACAATTACATCACAGTAGCTGCACACTGTATTTTTATGGTCAGGAATTAGACTGATAAACACAAATACTGAATCACACCTAAAGACAGCAGTTCAAAACAGATTCCAATTCAGCAAAAAACCAAACAAAAAGCCTTTTTGTTTCCTATGTAAAAATCTCTGAATTGCCATCTTCATAAAATCTCTTTGCATGTTTACGACTGGCTTTCACACTGTGTTCTAAATAAAATCTACAAACAAATCTCTAGCAGTGAACCAGCAATGCTTGAGAGACAACCAGTTGATACATCCTGGAAACAACTTTTTGTTTTTAAAGATAAAGAAGTGATGAATAAATTGAAAAAGCTGCGTCTATTCCAGTGTAACCCTGAAGGGCTTGTTTCCCTGATATGCAATCAAGCCTTCAAAGACTGAATAAATAAATATTTAGAAACACTTCAACCAACAGCAATATTCATTCATCCATTAAATAACTTACAAAATATAGAAAGGCTGTTAATTTGCCACACACAAATCCACAGTTTAGTTACCATCAGTTTTCTCCTCCCTAAACTACAATCAGGGTAACATTTTTATTAATAAGCACAATTATGCAAATCCACTGGAGTTCCAAAAACATAGAAAATACTTCAGGATTGTACATAATAGCAGAAATGAATGGTAATTCATGTTGCTTCTCCTCTGCATCTGCCATTTAATTACCCATTGCATATAAAGTAAAATCAGTGCTATCATTTTACCTCGCAGTATTTCAACTCACTTCTAGTCACTCATTGTAACCCGTGCAACCTAAGATGTTCACTTTACAAATTCTTCTTATTCATATGTTAGCTCAACTGAAGATAAAAGATTACCTCCATAAAATCCATTTGTATCCTTTTTTCCTGTCTTTTAATTGCTAATTGAAGGCTAAAGGAAATGGTCAGCTTTCAAAATAAAGAGATTTGCAATGGCAATGTACAGAGATCTGTATTGTTAAAGAATCACACGTGATCTGAACAGTAAGAAGGCCAACTGATAGTGACAGAAATTAAATACAATAATAAAACAAAGCCAAATGCAAAAAAGAATAAGTTCATCATTAGGCCATCCCGAATTTTTCATGCAGTTTTAACCATCCATCTCAAAAAGAGAGATAGATTAAAAAGTCTAGGGAATTACAACTTTACAATGCCTAGTTCTATTCCTTCATTAACAACCAGCATCAAAACAGTGAGCTATGGACTTGCAGTCTGGTTTGGCATGGAGTGGATTCTTACATACCTTCTACAAAGCTGAATTTCAGTATTCACATTTAAAGTCAACTACAAATACAGCAGAAGCCTTAAGAAAAAGATGAACCTCCTATACCACTGTCCTTAATTACAGGTTATATAGTGAGTACGAACAGTTTTACTCATCGGAACTGAAGATTCCTACTTGGCTCAGCTCTAAACACACACTATGGAAAACCAAAGACAGAAACAATTGTTGGCCAGGTATTGTAATTTTCTACATTGCATTTGGCCCCTACAATTGTTTTCACTTTTAACATGAAAAAGCCTATTTTTTTCCTGCCTTGGTCAATACACAATGCTTCACATACAATCTGTGAAGTAGAAGCAATAATGATTAAATACTTCAAGGCACTTGCAGACAAATAAATGTTCATCTGTAGAAAAAATAAGGTAGAACAAATCTATTAGCTTAAAAAACCCACTCTTTGACTCTAATTACTTTTATAAGGATAAAGCCATGGGTTGTTTTTCTGCAAAAAGGATTAAAATCTTCAACACTTACCGATGTGGGCATCCTTGACAAATCTTCTGATCAGCAAAGGACCCTCCTAAAACTTTACTTAACATTGCGGGATGGCCCAAAGCTTTTAAAGCTTCATCTAAACTGTCCACCAAGGAATTAAAAAATTCTAAAGCATCGTGTTGTTCTCGTAGATTTACCGGTTCACCCCAAAGTCTGAAAATGAAAGCACATTTTGTCAAATATTTTTTGTTTTGTTCGCCAACAATTTCTTTTAAAAAAATAAATTATTCAAGCTACTAAGCCCTCCTCCTTAAAGAGCCAAACTACTGGTTTGTGACGTACTATACAACCTGTTGTTCTGTCCCCGACACTTCCTGGTAAGTAAACACGAGGTCTTGTGTATAACTTCATACTTAATTCAGTGTCTCACTATCAAAAACTGCTAAAATTCAAAATAACCATTCTGCTGTAAACTTTAGTTTATTAACAGACTTCTACAGAATGGTGAAAAAGCATATAAAGCTGCTAATTTACACTTTACATCATTGCCATTCTACTATGATTAGTTTTGTTGCACTTCAGTGATCCAATGAACAAACATCAATACTCAATTTTCTACTTACCTAAACTGTTTCCAAAACCCTCTTGGTACATAGTACTGTAGCCTGGAAGCTGCTAAATGGCCAAAAATTACTTGGAGATGCCTCAAAACTCCAATATTGTACTCTTTTCTATCTTCAGTTTTGCTCAGTGCTGGTTTGTCTTCATACTGATGTGGATAACCAAACACATCATCTCGCGGGTCAACATTGCTCTGAAAAGCAGAAGAAAATTTGTGCAACTCACTTTCACATGTAGCTGTCCAATAGTTAGTTGCATCCTTTGTTTAATGTGACAATCTAAGGTGTTTCACACTCTCAGCTGAAAACCCAAATACTGTCTTTGTTTGCATTAACAGAGTTGTGTGGTGGCAGAAATAAGGCGCAGCGCTTTCCACCACAAAACCGTGAGGAGGAATTCTGGAAAACACTGCCACCTGGATCTTCCCAAGTGCCCCTCTGGCAGTGAACCTATTCAACTATGAAATATTATCCTATTTTCCCCATGGATATCAGGGGAAATCAAAGTAATTGACTAGCAACTGAAATTTATTATGACCTTTTCATAAAAAAAAAAAAATTACAATTTAAAGATTAGGTAATTCTAGGTAATTAAATTTACCTCATTGTCCTGCTTTTCATCCCCTGACATATCATCATCTACATCACTGCCCGTGCCTTCAATTGCAAGAATCCCATTCCTGATGGCTGGAATCATGTACAGCTGCTGAATGACAGAATTCATGTAACAAGTGGCACCAGCATTTTTCAGTCCCACAAATCCCTTTGGCGGTCGAGGCCCAACAGGTGGCAGATATTCCCATTCTGTGAGCGCTTCACAAGCTAAGAGAAAACAGCAGAATGTGGTCAGGGAACTGTTTTGTTATAAAACAAAAGAGGACATCAATGCAGTACAAAGGGCAGTTGCATAAAATTATTATTAGTCTGTATCACACTGCAATTTCATAAAAAACAATGTTCGATCAGAAAACTTAATTGCTAAAATTAACCCAACTTCTATGAAGGACAGTTCTATCTGTAATCTTAACATTGTAACATTTTCTTCTACTGCATAACTAAAGAGGTGGCCAGACAAAAATTTAGTCTATTCATATATGAAACAGAAGTCTTTCCTCAATACCTCAGAAGTCTTTCCTCAATCCAGTCTCTTAGCTGAACAATTCAGCTGAATGAATATAGAATATATAACCAGTTTATAAGCCTTTCAAAAATTATAATACTCTCAAAAATTTATAATCCTTAAAAAAATTACACTATTTCACTTAAGCATCGCTTTTACTTGCCAGGATGGGAAACAATTTTAGCAAATGCTATCTATATAACTTGATACATATTTTTTCCTCTTGAGTCTCCTCTCTCAGGTCCCTCACATCTCTTCAAGAACATTTATGATCACAGGTTTCCTATGCTAACCTGTTGTTCTGCAGTTTTAACACAAAAAATTCTGATATAAGAGAGCATGCATATTTACAAGCACACTTGGTATATGAATCACAGAGCATGCACAGTTCATACATGTGTTCTCTCTTCTGTCTGACATACCACAGAGATCTGGTGTTCTATTGTGCTTATCAAATACTTGAGTGGAAGGAAATGCCATGAAATCCTTCTAATTGTGAGGTGATAAGAAATACACTACTTCCCAAGAGAAAAGGGTGAAGAAAGAAGGATGAGGCAGAGGGGAAAACCATAAAGCTACCCTTTTCATTTATTCATCTGAGATGGAACCAAACAGGAAAAGACTGAAAAACCTCAAATGACTCACTGACAGCACCACTCAAGCAAGGAGCACTGCCACTCTGAGAGGTAGTGGACAATTCCCACCTTGGGATACTATTTTTGATTGCTTATGGTTTTGCTAAACACTGTGAGTTTAAACATTCTGTTAAATCACACAATGGTTTGGGTTGGAAGGACCTTTAAAGATCATCCAGTCCAACCCCCTCCCAGGGGTCAGGACATCTTCCACTAGACCAGATTGCTCAGGGCCCCATCCAACCTGGCCTTGAACACTTCCAGGGATGCAGAATCCACAACTGGGCAACCTGTTCAAATGTGTCAGCATTCTCATAGTGAAGAATTTCTTCCTTGAGTCCAATCTAAATCTACTCTCAGTTCAAAATCATTGCCTCTTGTCCTCCGTAACTATAGGCCCTGGTACAAAAGCTTTTCTCCATCTTTCTTATAAGCCATGTTTAAGTACTGAAGGTCACAGTAAGGTACCCCCAGAGGCTTCTCTTCTCCAGGCTGAACAACCCCAACTCTCTCTGCCTTTCTCACCATATGAGCTTGGGTTTTCTTGGTTTGATGCTGTTTGGATTTTGTTTGGTTGTTGGTGATGGTTTTTTTCTGTTTTCCCTTTCCCTGTTAGTATCATAGCAAAACATTTTTGCTATCCCATATAGAGCTGGAGAAAATATGCCCCTGCTTGTTCATTTTTAAAAAAAGTCTTACATGATTTTAGTGATAACAACAATCTTTGCTAAAGATGAGCCTTTTGCCATCCTTGTGAAAATTAGCCCAAGTTTCACTTGACTATTGGCTTTTGAAGCACTAACATTTGCAAGTTTTTGTACAGACTGCAATCACTATAATCTTTCTCCACTGAGAGGGAGAAAGTTCTTTCAGTGCAGAGCTGTGCTGAGACAAGGCCAAAACGGAGCCTGGAAAAGGACTACGACAAGCAGAGAATGAGTTCAGAACTAAAAAGAGAAACAGAACAGTGGACCTGTGTCTGTGTGTGGACAATGATGACAAATCAGGTGAGCAACCAAGAGACTGGCACTAAAACTAAGCTGGAGATACCTGGTGAGGCTCTGGGATTGGTTAGGAAGAGCCTGAAACGATGAGACAGAAGTAGAAGATACAGACAGAATGAGGTTCCTGGGAGCTGGTATGGACAAAGGGGAGTAGTCAGAGATCGGGACAGGAAGGGTCAGGCTGTGCAAGTGACTGGGGCTGGAATTTGGATGCGACCATGGAATGCAAGTTAGTACATTTACTGCATAAAGAAAAAGAAATAAAGGCTATGCTGGCAAACTTTTCTAGATTTTGACAGCCTGATTTTGCAACATTAAAAGCAGCCACAAACAAACCACAAACTAAAAAATTCAGCATTTGGTTCAGTGGATAACATAAACAAAACCTACACATGATATATACATTGAAGAGTAGAAAATAGATAATTAAAAGTATTACATACTAGTGATTGCTGTACCTATGTAATACATTTCAGTCAACGTGTCTACTATCTGTTTGAGATTTCGCACACATCCAACTGCTAGTGCAACTAGGAGCTCAAAGCCAGCATTAATAGTAGCTGGTGAACTACAGACTGGTATGGCCTGCTCAGCAGGCAATTCTCCATTTCTCATGTATTGTAGATAAACATTGGATGCTGGAAAGATGAAATCATCTATCAACTCCTGAAAAAAAAAGACAATAAATCACCTGTTACCAAGGAAATTATTTTATAACAGAACAAGGGTTATTACATAAATGAATGCCTGAAACCAGAGGGGTACTTAAAAACAAAGAGTAAAAATTGAGACCAACACCACAATGAGCTTTTAAATTTAGAACAGAAGAACTCCATTCTAAAGTGGTTCCCTGCAAACCACCTCCCCACTGAAAGTGAAAAATAAACCTGTACTATTCTTGATTGGTAAAAAACTTCTTTTGCAAAACCAGTATTATCTACAAAGCTCTTTTATCAATTAGTGCTGAAAAACCAACACTCCTGCTCTATAATGTCAGCCGTACAAAGAAAACAAGTCTGATTAAAGAGATGCTCAGATGTGATGTACTTGTTCAAACCTGCCCTAAGCATTAGTAGCACTAATTAAGAACATGTGCAGAAAAGACATTGCAGGGGTAATGAAGGAAAGCAGTCCTGTACAGGACTATCCTGTATCTAGCTCACTATCTTTGTGTGATGTTTGTCAAATACTGGAACACAGTAAGAATGAGAATGTTAAATACACTTTATGAATGAAACATTCAATTTTAAAAATTATTTTTGAAGAAAACATTGAACTCCAATTAAAAGCATTTTTATGGATACAGACCACAAGATGTGAAGCTTCTTTTTACTTATTCACAGGTAAAAACAAACAACAAAAAACCCCCAAACATCCACTCCACAAAAAACCCCCCTAAAACCTCACAAAGACAAAAATTCTCCTCCACAGGTCAAAAAACTTGAACTTACTTTAATGAGATTAGCACCTCCTTTTTCACAACCAATATGGTATTTCTTCTCAGGTGTCTGGAATGCTAACAACTCTTTTGTTACTCCAAGGTGACCCTCTAAGATAGTTTCTTCAACACCTGTTTCCCCCGTTCTTTTTACTTCATCCTGCCATTTAAGAGACAGTTAGGATACTCCAAATAGCAAACATTTACCAAGCTCAGAACTGTACTTTACAACAAAGCAGCAAAAACCTAATTATCAGGAATNCTGATCCTAAAACTTACCCTAATCCTCTTAAGCCAGTCAATTTCATTATTGAGAAGAACTTCAGCATTAGGTACATTAATATTACTGTTGTAAGCATAGTTAAGAAGATGTCTTAAGAGGGTGAAGTAGTCTCCAGAATGTTTAGCTCTCTCTCTTGCAGTGCTCTGTGTAAACAAATGAGAATTTATTCACGCTTCTACTTACAGTGCAACACCGACACATTTCCCCTAAATCCGGCAGTAAACATAAAAGAAAACAAGCGTAAAGTAATTTTTAACCTTTTAGAAGTTTAAAATTCTATTTAGCTGTTAATGAATGGCTTCTCAACTATTTTAATAGCAATTTCTACACCTGAATGGAAGAAAACCAAATCGAAACTTTTGATCCAATGTTCAAGAGAGCCATGAGCACAGGGAACTGAAAAGCCCTGGCAGGACCAGTAGGAGAAGGCACTAACTGTGGGTATCTCTCTAACCTGCTCATGATTTTTACTTAAAGGTTAGCAATCACCAAAGATCAAATGCAGACATTACAGCCTATAGTTCGTGTTCTTATCGGAAAATGCAAGAGTGCCTTTTCCCCTGATCTAACTCAAATGGAAATCATCTTGCCTGTAGGTAGCTTGCCTGTAGGTCAGAAGGAATCTATATTTTAGTAACTGCTATTAAGAACAATTTGTCTTTTCTTGCAGGTATTTTGTCCTATTACTTTTTACAGACACTCCCATAGTGAAGACTTTCTCTCTGAAAACTTACCCCTAGAACAGTAAACAGCAGGGTAATGAAGAAAAGAAGAGGTCTCTGTCCCATGCAACACCTGGTAGCCATTAAAAAGAATTGCTCCTGTGCCATCTGACGAACGGTTCTGGAAATAATTTAATAGAAACATTAAATTCAATCTCCCTATCCAAACAGGACATTAATTAAATTTGTGTTTATCTGCTTAATGCCATTTTCTAAAACTGAACGTAATGCAAGAAACAGGAATAGTTTAATTATTCACTACCCATCATATTGTTTCTCCTTGCAGTGAAATTTCAGATGCATGAATTATATTACAAAACCTGTTCCACAAATCAAATATTTAAAGAAAAAGAAACTTAGAAACACCTAACCACTACACCTTTGCGACTGCCAGCAAATATTGCATTACACAACAACTGGCAATCCTAAATAATTTTTTTTCCTAATCAAGCACCAGTTGTAGCTGGTAAGACAAACCAGAACTACTTTGGTAAAACAGCTTTTACGTGTCACTGCAGCAGTTTGCTCAGTATCTTTGAAGTGATCAAAATTTATCATTAGTAAGATGTGAGAGATGATGACCCTCCGGAAAATTCAAGTGGCTATAATTAAAGGAAATTTTCCACCTCAGAACCTAATCTAATCACTGGAGCAATGGAATGGATAAGGTTCAGTAAAAAAAATATTTAAGGCACATCCTGTTCTTTCAAGTTGTAGGATTAATTGTCTGAGCAGTATGCCTCGTAAAAACTCTTAGGAACAACTCTGTTTGTGTGGGAAGAGACTACGAATGAATGCTGAATGAATGATTTTATCAAAGCTTCTCAACATATGAAAAACTGACTTTTGCAGTATCTGTTTGGTGTGGCTGTCTTTGTTTCGTGCCCATGGAGTCAGGGTGGAAAGCACACCAAAGAATCCTACTCCCTTCAGAGTTTTTTTCATGTGTGGTTACCTGTGGTTTCAAAGCCACAAAAGGATGACCTCGAGGTCAGAGCAAAGATGCACCTGGCTGAGCACCCCATCTCTGGTACCACGAACAAAGGGAAGTGCACAAGAAGAAGGAATCATACGGTGACACTTCTCCAGAATGTTCTCTCAGCTTCTAACAATCTGTGGTTCAGGAAGACTACCAGGAGCAGTATTTCATAGCCCTCGCTGGACAAGTTCATGAAAGAACCCCTCTAACCATTTCCAAACTGAAGGTTTGCACTGCTTAAATGTTATGCTCAAGAAGGTCTTATACAAAGAAACACAGTTCTCCATTTGTTCTCCCTTTGCTACTTCTGACTTTAAGGGTCTCTGTGGTATTCTCCTCCCACCATTCATCTCTCCTCCAATATGAAGTGCCCCCAGCTATTCAGCTGTTCCTCAGATGGAAGTCATTGCAGAGCTCTGATCTCCCTTGTCACCCTTCTCTGATCTTTGCAAGTTCTCCTACTCTGCTCTGAGTTGCAGCAGACCGTGGGGCGGGGCTGGTCTGTTTTGTCCTTAACAATAATTGACATTTTATGGGGTCTGATTGCTGAGCCGATGTTTTTGTAGAGATAGAATCCTTCAGCTGCTTGGGACACATCACACAGACACTCCTCAAGTCTGTGCATTGAAAGGCAGAATGAAATAGATACAGGTGATATTTTCCTGATGTGAGAAATGTGACCAAGCAAACACATGCCTCACACTGTTTTGTTTCTGAGGAGCATGCAGTGTTTGAACACAAGTATTATATTTTTGTGAAGCTATAACAATCTAAGAGCTCTTAAGGAATCATGAGAGGGATGCAGCTGCCTAAGCACAGGCATCTTGCACTGTTGTAGACACGTGATGACAGCACAGAGATGGCACACAGGACATGAGCTGCACGATGAATTCACACTCAGCAGGTGGAAGAGCTGGAGGTCAAGCACCTCCCTTAGGGCTGGCAATTTGAATCCTGCCCTATTGAGAGCTCCAGGACACAGGTTTCTGCTTAGTTAACAGAAGTCAGTCTCTTCAGTGGGTGTAAGTGCCATTGCTTTACACCGGCACAAAGAATTTTTATTTATTTGGGCCATATATGTGTGGCCACCAAACACTTTGCAGAAATCAGCAGAATACTTCTGGGTTCCAGGATTATTTAGGACTAGCCGTTCAGCTACCTCCTCTTAACTGAGTCAGTCTTGCATTCAGGGGACACCACAATAAAATCAATTATCTCGGAGGGGAAGAACTGCTCCAGCATTTAGCATTAAACATTTTGCATTCTGTTTCTCAGTTTAGAGGTAGCATGGTTATGCTCTGAGGAAACAGAAGTCCCAGTCTCAAACTCTGAAAAACAAACAACCCATCTGATCTTTTCTAGAAGGATCCTATTTGTGAGATCTGAACTCGGTCATCTTCCTTGTCTTTTATGGTGCACCAAAAATATTTTCTCACATGCATATTTTTGCTGACATTGTTCTCTGATTGAGCATAGGAGATTAGAGAACAATAGTCATGGAAGGATATTCAGAGTTCTGTCTGGTATTTGCTAAACTTTCTCTGCACTGCAAACATGGATTTGTTTCCACATTAATTCAGAAGAGGAACTTTTTAGCAGCTTAGTTCAACTTCACCATCTTCATTTACAAAGCAGTCTTCTGTTTCTACTCATGTTTATGCTATTCTATTATGTAACAACGAACAGTTGCACCATTCTAAGTGAGATTATCATACATATCACAAGTTTTACAGGCATATGAAAGAAAAACGCTCAGAGGTAGCTTCTTGTACTGACAGTATGAATCATTTTTCCATACAATGAGTGATACAAGGAAGCTTCAGTGAAACTGAAAATTCAACTCCCTATTCCACAGGCTGCAAACTAATAAAGCTTGTGGTATTTCTGGTAACTCTCCACAGTTTCACCAATGTGTGCAAAGAGCTCACTGTTACGAGATGCTCTGACGATACTATTGATCCTTTCGTTAAGGCAAATATTCCTAAACATAAGGCTTTTCAACCTCCTTATCTAGAAAAGTCAAAAACCCCAAAACACAGTGCTCAAATTCTGACCCCATTCATCTGAGAGCACCACAATCTGACTCCCTTTAAAACGTACTGAAAGGCTTAAGACACTACTAATTTCTGATCTCTGTCGTTTCTCAATGAAAAATTAGAATATTCATGAAACAACAGTATCTTAAAAAACTGAAGTTAACTCTTTAGTAACAGATCAAAGCACTGGCAACCAAGTTTAATAACATATGACAACTTTCCACCTGGATGGTTTCTGAAAACATCCCCCCCAATACTTCACATCACAATGTGAGATGGGCTAAAGCCACTGATCTGCATTTAGGCTTTATACTCATTTTGAATTGTAAAATAATAGACGTGATATAAAAAAACCCAAAAACCAACACCAAAACTTACTTGCTGTGACAGTGCAATAGTAAATCAATGATAAACGTCTGCCACGCCTTCTCTTTACTGAGTGCATCCAGTGCCGTTGGAATCAGAGCAAAACACAGGGTCATCACCTCCAGTGCTTCGCAGCAAACTTGTTCATCTTCCATGTCTGGTTCATTTCCTGCATTTGTCTGTGAAAACAAACAAGAGGGCACAAAGTGGGTACAAAAAACAATCCCAAGAAACCCCAATGGCTCCAAGGTATATCACTAAATACAAACACAAACCACAGCTTTGTACACTAAGTGATTATCAGTGCCAAGTATTTTATGCACTCCACTCGGATCCGAGCTAAAGCACTACGTGGGATGACTGGAACTTCCAGAACTGTGCTTCTCAAAGGAGGATTCCAAGCGTGAACTTATGGAGACAGAAGTTAAATAGGAAGCCTGGAGGCAACAGTTACGTCAGTTAGTACGGCTGGGAGTTTCTTGGTTTGCATCTGGGGTTTTGTTTGTTTGGGATTGTTTTGGTTTTGTTTTTCTTTACTACTTAAAACATGGAGTTTAAAGCTTGGAAAACTCTTACTACTTAAACAGAGAAAGGCGTAGTGCTGTATAATTCATCCATCCAGTTTTACAAGGCTTTGACACTCACAACTTATTTGACCAAAAGCTTTGTAATACTGCTAGAATTTATTAATCCCTTTGCTATTTTTCAGAAACATGAAAGGGCTGTTTAAGTTTTAAACATAGCTGCTGTGGTGATTTTTGAAATAGAAAATAGTATTACTGCTAATTGGTGCATAAGTTACTTCTTCAACTAAACACCTGAGTCAATTGAGTTGATTTTGCTACATTTTTTCAAAAGAAATCCTTTGAGAATAATGGCAACCCCTCTCCTCCATCTAGAAGTAATTACCTTCAAGAAGTTCTGAAGAAACTGATTGTGAGCACGTCTCAATTCACCATTTATAAATCACGAGTGCAGGTTTGCAACATTAACGAGAGGCATTTAATATTTGTTTTATATGTGGAAAGGTATCAAGATTAATTAGGCAGAAAGAAGGGATTACAATGCAGAGGAGAGAACTAATTGTGAACAGGCCAAAATATGCCTCACTCTGGCAACAAACACTATTTTGTCTTATGCACAACAACTAAAAAATCAGAGGCAGTCACTGCACTGCAGCAGGAGGATGTGGCAGTGCTGACACAACTCAAGATCAGAAAGCCTTCAACAAGTCCACAACTGCACCTGCTCTGCACTGAAGCCCTGGTTAGAAAGGAAAGTTATTTCTGCACAGCTGCAGGGACCCAGGAGAAAGGCAAAGTACATTTTATACTCAATGAAGTACTTCCCTGCACTCGGGCACCCAGAGCTGGGGGGTCTGTACATCGTTATCTTCAATCTTTATAAAGCCATCATAACATTGTTTCCTCTCATCTATAACCAGATACAGTTCTCTTAAACTGTGTCTTTTCTTCCATGAGATTCCTCTATTTCTAGGATACTTTCCTCTCTTTTAATGTTGTATTAACAAAGAGTACTCTATTTCCCCTTATTATTTCCGCAATTCCTTCCTCTTTTGAATTTCCAATTTCTCCCCTTCAATTTTTATTTTCCTTTTGCACAATATAAACCAAATGCAGCTGCCATTTATTACAAATGTCCACACAGGTGTCAATAAGAATTAAAAAGAACCCCCAAAAACCAAAAAACCCACAAAATCCTTTGAAGGATGACTGATAATGCACAGTTTAAATTTCACCTCTTTTAAAACTTCAATCATTTTCAAGTATTTTTACAGAACTCGAATGTACAATTTTTGCCCAGAAAAATGTTTAAAAAGTACATTTAGGTCTGTTTTCTTTTAGGTACATTTTCTCTAGTGCACTACTGCTCTTAAAACATCCTATGTATAGATACAAGTGCTTATCTTCATGTGCCTGGACCGTCACACAAACCAAACCATGTTTTATATGCAAGTATCACCTAAAAAAATCCCCAAACCCCAATTTATTTCATGAAGAAGTCATGCTCACAGCAACAGAAGCAGATGCCACTATAACACAATGAAAGCTAATGGAGAGGTGTTGCATTTTGCTGAAGTAAATATCCTTCTTTCCATTGATCATCTAAGCACAACAGCGAATACACCAAGAATTAAGCCTCCCTACATATTCCTTTTCCTTTTACTCTCAGGCAAGTGTTGATGAGTACTAAACCTGATTTTATAAGACAAAAAAGGGAAGATGCTTCTTTAAAATCACTGTCAAAATACAGATTATTATTTCCTATAATTGTAAGCAACATTAAACACAAGGTGTGTGATAATGTACTGATCTAGAACTCCCAACTCCAAACTATTTGTGTAAACCACATGTGAAACCATGAATAAAAGAAAAAAGCCAGACAGAATTAGCAATTATATCTTTTTTTCCAATGCTTCTCACATCACTCTGCTCTTCTTTCTCATTCTAGACTGCACATATGCCTTGAATCACGTCTGTAGAACAGACCTTTTAAGTTTGAAGACTAGACAAATTAGCATTGCAGGAAATGCTTATTCCTTATTTAGATGCAGAATCCAACTGGGCTGAAAACATGTTACAGCAGTTACAGAACTGGTGCATTTTTGAACTGACACCAGATTCAAGTTACAAATCAACAGCTACTGAGAAAAGGAATTTGGAAGAGAAAATTAAGTTGTGTTATGACAATGACATGTACTAGATTCTGAAGTACATCATCGTATCCACCTATAAGCTCATTGCACTCTAAGCCTGACCAGGTCAACGCTCCCTTTTGTACACAAACAAACAGTTATACAGAAAAGTAGTTGTTCAGGAATTCTTACCTTCTCATAGATTTTACTAATTTCCTCATTCGAGCTGAAAACCAGCTGAACTGACCCACAACCTGACGCCCAAACAATTTTTTGCACTGCCCTGATAACACAGATGTCAGGGATGTACTTCGAAGCCTGAAAAAAAAAGAGAAATTAACTAAAGCAACATTAAAATGCAGCTGCAAATAACATTACAATGGATTCTAAATTCCCACAAATGTATTTCATAGAAAATTTAAGATTGAAAATGTTAAAACAAAGAATTTTTCCTTAAATAGAAAAAAGATGATGTATCTTGAAGAGTATTTATACTTCGCTTATGTAAAATTTCATTTTTTAAAGTAGGATGTATGCAACTCTGATTCTAAGGCATAGCAGAAACTACCAACTTCAATGCTAAAACCTTCTTTATTTAGGAAAAAACCCCAAGAAACTGCCAAGCATTCATCTGGAAGGCAGCCAGCCTCTTAAGCAATGTAAAAAGTTGAACTTATTTTAGGGTTTCTCCCCATGCTGTGCTAGCTGATAGCCAGCTTGACAAACGGATGCTTATCAAGTATGAGATCATTACATAAAGGGATTGCTTCATGTTCAAGATCCAGAGGGCTGAACACGAGTAAGAACACAGCTCATGTATCTTATGAATGCAGAGTCACTCTTTGGTATTTTGTGCATGGTCTGAGTTAACATCCAATAGTTTCTATTCATACACACACATTACAAAACATACTACAACTGCTATTCTTTATAGTTCACACCAACTTTCAAAAAAATACCAAACTTATCTGAAGTCTAAATTCAAAATAGAATTGTCCAAAAAATAGGTAATCTCTAAAAGCAGATGGCAGACAGTTCCCAAGGATTTCAAGTTTCATTTTTCTAATGCTCAGACAATAAAAAAAGGGGACTCTAAGAAGCTGAGCTAGTGAGGTATCTGCATCAGGAAACCCGAAGAATGTGCATTCTTGTACTGATATGGACATTAACAGCAGTTACAAGAAAAATAAAAGGCATTTTATCTTTGTCACAAGCAAAGCAACCTTACAGCAACAGTGCCACGAGAAAAATAACGTTTTTTTTTTAATCTCGTTGTAGTTTCAAACTTTAAGAATCAACATTTTTTAAAAAGGTGAAAGATCCCTCTCTGTGCTAAAGTCTTCTCTCTGGCCTATGGAAACTACGTCAGATTAATTTTTTTTATAATTGTGAGATCTGCTGAAAAGAGTCTTTGACCATCAAAACATGAAAAGGAAAAAACAAAACCTTTCAAAGGCAAACTACAATACATATGAAATTTATATCTACAGCAGTATTCAGAATTTGAGAAAATTACAGACAAAACTTCCACAGCAATACTGTTAAAGACATTCAGATTTTGTTTGCTTTGATGTGCTTGGTGAAAGAAAAATAGTTTATGTACTTATTAGCAGGCCTCTAAGAAAGACAAAGGCAGAATTCAAAAACCTTTCCTCACATCTCACCTCAAAAGACATTTCTTCTATGGAAGAAATTTAATTAAATCAGAGTTCAATTGGCTGATTTTACACCTATGGATGCAAAACCACCACTGATGGAAGGCAGGTGGCTCAGTCCTGCAGTGCTGCACACTGTGCTTCCTTTAGACACTGCCCTTTGTTCTCAAGGGATAGTGCACTTGTCAACACCAAGATGATAATACAATAATATCTTCTATCTAGACACCTCAGAAATATTTTGGAGACAGTTTAGCAGATATGCTATATGGTACAGAAAAACCATATTTATGGCTTCCACTCTGGAAACGGAGGGATCCTGATGCACATGGAAGAGGAAGTTTAAGCGGTTGTGATTTGAGCTCCTGCTGCACTCAGCTGAATTCACTAACGTGTTCACTAACACGACTCATGATTCCAGATCCAAATGGGCTTTGGCCACAACACACAGATAAGACCACTACGTTTGCAAAGCACATTCTTCAGCCTTACTGAGGTTTTCATTTGAACCATTAATGCACCTTCAACATATAAAGATATACTGGCAATGATTTGAGACTTTTCTCTTTCATATGAAGATTACCTAAAACATTTCATGACATTTTAAAAGGAAAATCGGTGTCTTACAGAGCAATAAATTTAAGGATTAAAAAAATAGAAAAGATGCCATAAGGAAAAAGGTGATACAGAAAGGAATTCACCAACCTCATCAGATATTTGCTGTGCAAGACGTATTGCTACATTTCTCAGCATGCATTCTGAAGTTGGATTAGGAATGTTTTGTAGGGCATTTTGTAGCACCACTGCCTGGTCATGCGTAGCCTGGTTTATCTGGAAGAAAGTATTTCTCATACTTACTTTTACATGGGAAAAAAAAAGCAAGAAGATATAAAGATCTAAAGTTACTTGGAAAGATTTGGTAGAAGTAGATAAGATGTTGGAAGGAAAACTACTTAGTGCAAATGCCAACATAAATAAACCTTCTCATCTGCAAACAGATACAATCACGTCTGAAGACACTATGCTGCAGTGTACGATCACAGGGTACAAGTAGTTAAGAGGAAAGGCACTTGCTCCAAACTTATTAGGTTTGGGGGCTTGTTTATTGATCAGATTATTTCAAGTTAACAGAATTTTTTTCTGTTACAATGCCTCCTTCCCTTTCAGTTGAGGTGGGAAAGAAAGGGTGTGGTAAAACACTGGGTCTCCCTCTGGATTAGATAATAGTGTCCAGACAGAATATGGCTGCAGTTTTTATTATACTGAAGTACATTTTAAACATTTGAGTTAGGTTACTCTTGAATAATTCTATTCTGAATTGTCCCTCCTGTTTTTTATAACCGTTTCAAAACAGAAACAGCAAGACAAGTTTTTATCTCTTCTGTATTGGTTTGAGCATAGATCCCTCTCTCCTAAGTCTGCCAGAGCTTCGTAGTTTTGACAGTTCAAATCTGAAATGGTTGTTTCCTTCTCATAGACAAACAAAAGAAAAGTTAAAACAAAAGAGTTTCTTCATTTTCCTGTACCAGTTCATTCAAAAAGCCCATCTCAAATGCTGGTCAAAAGACACACTGTGAGGTTGCTGTGTAAGGTCTGGTGTTGGTCACATCCCTTGTTTTGTCTGCTTCACTAAGACACTTGATTCAGGGAGCAAAGTTACAGAACCTCCACTGAAGACTAACAGAGCTTCCAGTCAATCAGCTATTGGATGCTACTGGAAGCGATCGACAGCAATGTATATGGGGCAAAGCAGGTTCTATGTACCAGAACACTGTATTTAACAACACTATTGATTAAACCTTCTATGAAAACAAGGAAGAAAATAAAAATTTTAAAGGTACTACTGACAGCAAAAGACCAATAACTGAAAGATACAGAGACATAACCTTGGCTGCCTCCTTCTCTTAAATACTGATGGAAAGCCAAGAGAAAGTTATGCTTTGGTGCTTATGCTTTAGGTAAGAGAAATTAAAGGTTTTAACATATCTCACCTGCATCCCAGGGAAATAAAAAATACCAAAGTCCTTCAAAGAAGATGATGGTGACAACAAGAATAACCATGTTTTTTTCCAATAAATCAGTTATTACTAAACCAGATGTTTGCAATTCTAAATAGTGAAAGTCAGCAATCGTGGACAAATGTTACCACCTCCTAAGAGGTCAGCCTAAGTCTGTTCCAAACAATACTTCAAGACTCAAGTGATGTTATGTGTGTTCCAAACTGCATTTTACCTAGGTGTTGTAAGAAAGCAGGGCAGTAAAATTTACTCATTTAAAATAGACGAAATGTAGGGTGGCAAACATGTCTGTCTTAAAATATTCCTATTAGACTCTAACATGAGACATAAAAAGGGATCTTCACTTCTTTGTAATCATTAAGAGTTTTGATTTACTTGAAAAAGAATTAATTATGTATCTTCCAACAGATGCAGCTAACCAGAATAGGTATTTATTTCTGAGGTTTAAGGGGAATGTACTTTTCTGATTCAGAGATGGATCATAGTGAATACTGTGGAATAAAGTGCTCTGAAGTGGGGCACTCTGTGTATTCTTGAGTACAGGTTGATAGATCAAGAAACTATTTGGGATGGAACCTCACAAATGGGGAAGTCACACTTATCACAGAATATACTGAGCTGGAAGGGACCCACAAGGATCATCAAGTCCCACTCTGGGACTGGATGCACAGAACCATCCCCAGGAGTCACACCCTCTGCCTGAGAGTATTGACCAAACACTTCCTGGTGCTGTGACCACGGCCCTGGGGAGCCTATTCCACACCCAGCCACCCTCTAGGGGAAGAACTTTTTCCTAATATCCAACCTAAACCTCCCCTGACACAGCTTCAGGCCATTCCCTCGGGTCCTGTCACTGTCACCACAGAGCAGAGATCAGTGCCTGCCCCTCCTCTTCCTCTCATGAGGAAGTTGTAACTGCAGTGAGGTCTCCCCTCAGTCTCCTCCAGGCTGAACAGACCAAGTGCCCTCAGCCTCTCCTCACACGGCTTCCCCTCAAGGCCTTCACCATCCTCGTGGCCCTCCCTTGCATGCTCTCTAAGAGCTTCATATCTTTCTTAAATTGTGGTGTCCAAAACTGCCCC
>VZTA01027731.1:0-26986 GCA_013398855.1 Mohoua ochrocephala | reverse complement strand
GGGATCTGGCTCCGGCCCCTTTCAGTCCCGTCCCGTCCCTTTCCCCGTGTTTCCCGTCCGTGCCCCGCGGCCCCGGCGCTGCGCTCACCCCCCCGGGGGATCCCATTGCATGGTGCACAGCCCGTGTGTCCCCCTCCCGCGGGGCCGTGTCACCCCCGCGCCTCACCGAGGGTTCCCGGGGCGGGGGGTGCCTCCTGTGCCGCTGTGTGAGGGTGTCACCTTTCTCCGGGGGTGTTCCCNGTGTTTGGGGGTGTCACCTCCCTCTGGGGTGTCCTCTCCCTCGTGTTCCGCTGTTTAGGGGTGCCCCCGTGTTTGGGAGCGTCTCCTGTGCCGGTGTGCACCCGTCCGGGGGTGTCCCCTGTCCCGAGGGAGCCGCAGTGGGTGGCGGAGCCTGGGGGTACACACGCAGACCTGTAGTTTCAAGGGGTGGGGGGGAGGGGGGAAGTTGTGTTGTTTCCTGCGTCCCAACGGGATACCTGCTGCCTCCAGTGCCGGCTTGTGGGAGGAAATCGAGGGATTCCCACTAGCTGTTAGGCAGAGATCGCTGTCCCTTTGTTGTTGTTTGTTTTTTTTCCTACAACAGCCCCTTCTGCGTATTCCTTAGTGTCCATCTGCCAGGGTCTGCTGCGCTGCCTCTGTGTCCACGCACCGTGAGGGTGTCATAGTGCTCATCTGCCAAGAACCACTCCGTGGTTTTCTGCTCTCCTTCCATCTATCCAGAGTCATTTTCCTATATAAACATCAGCAGCAGATTCTGGGAGGGTGTCATCTGCTTCCTGCTTGCCAAAAGCCTGTTGTCTCCTTTCATACACACAGGGTACCGGTGCCTCCCAAAATCTGCTGTACCTGTTTCCACGCACGGATGGAATGAACTCCGTGCTTGACCAGCACAGCCTGTAAATCTCACACCTCAGGGGGCTCGTGCCTGTCTGCAAAAAGCTGCAGACAGAGTTTTTCCCCACCCAAAAAGACATCTCCTCCTCCAGCTCCCAAGGGATGACTCCTCCAGCCCATCTCCTGAGCTGTGGAGCCTGTTCTGCCCGCTGATGAGGGATGTCTGTCTCCTCCTCCACACTCTCCAGGGTTACCCCACCGACTGCCTGCCCAAAGCGGGTGCACCCCGCACTGTGTGTGTTTGTACACCTCAGGGAAGGTGCAGGCCAGCGGCCTTTCTGCACCCAGGCACTTCTCCTGGGTGTGGGGGTTTCCACTGTGTGTCCTTTCATGCCTTGGGTGTTCCCACAGACACCCGGTGGCAGCTGTTCCCGTGCTCGCTCCCATCGCTTCCCTCTGCCCGTGCCAGAGAGGTCACCCCTGTACCCACTCTGATCTCTTCTTGGCTGCCCGTTGCATCTTCCATGGCTGAAACTTCCACCCTTGTCCTTCCCGGGCCCTGCTGATCCTGCAGTGTGACGCTCTCAGGTTAAGCCTGCCTTGGTTTTTGCTTTGGCTTTGGGGTTTCCTTTGCTGAGCAGCCCAGCAGAGTACAGTTAAGTAGTCTGTGTACTTCCTAGGAATCTGCACATCCCGTGGGTCTAAAATACCATCACTTTCTCTTTTTCTGGTTGTATACATAATTTGTCCACTCCAGGATTTTTTTTGAGACCTCAGACCCCCTTCCAGTGCCTGAAGGGTTTCCAGGAAAGCAGGAGAGAGACTTTTGACAAGGCCATGGAGTGACAGGACAAGGGGGAATGGCTTCAAAATGACAGAGGCCAGGGTTCGATGGGATATGGAGAAGGAATTGTTCCCTGTGAGGGTGGGGAGGCCCTGGCACAGGGTGCCCAGAGAAGCTGTGGCTGCCCCATCCCTGGGAACGTTCCAGGCCCTGTTGGACAGGGCTTGGAGCAGCCTGGTCTAGTGGAACGTGTCCCTGCCTGTGGCAGGGGAGTTGGACATGATCTTTAAGGTGCCTTCAAACCCAAACCATTTGGTGATGTTTCTAGAAGTCTCCTGCTTTCCTCAGCTGATATTCTGGGTTTGCCATACCCACGTGGGGAGTTTCTCAGTTTTCCTGGTTACATGTTTGCCCCTGCTTTCTTTCCGTGCTTCTGCCTGATATGACACTTTTCCCTTTCCCCTTTTTAAGTTTTTATTTTATTTATTCTTGGGGTGTATCCACATGGCGGCTCTTACTTAGGTAGAGGTCACCCAGTTCACTCCTGAGCTGGTCCCTGGCTCTGAGCTGGATGTGTCCATAGCTGAGGTGATGTGTTATTTGTCACACGCAGGACACACCTGTGGCCCTGCTCTGTGGACCCTGCAAGGTGATGCTCAGTGGGAATGTCTCCTGTGCAGGCAGGTCACAGACCAGCATCCAGGAGTCTTTCGGGGTATTTGGGGTGCAGTGTGCTTTCCTTCTGCCCTCGAGGTCTCTTACTGCAGCTCGGTGTCTACATGTGACGCACATCCAAGGTGTGATGAGCCTGGAGACCTTGCCTGAGTTTAAGTGCAGCTATTTAAGGAGGTGGAGCTGAGCCTGGGAGCTCAGACACAGCTCTCCCAGTGTAAATGCCTCCATTGATGTCAAACTGTTTATTCCAGGAACCAGTTACAATGCTCTAAGTGCCTCTCCCTTGGGACTACTTCTATTTAAACAGCTGGTTTTAATCCGAAGCTTTAATTGGTGCGAACACTCCAAGCAGGCTCTTTCCATGGGAAGGGAATTTCCAGCCCTACTTTAGTCTCCCCAGGTGGATGATGCACGGATGCTGAGGGAGGATCATGCTTGGGAGGTTTTGCCCTGGTTTTATTTACAGGGTGAGGGAATTCCTGCTTCAGTGCCTGTGAGGTTTGGAGGGGAGAGAGTGTCCTTATGTATTCTTTCTGCAGTACGTAAGAGGAGTAGTCAGAGAGTGAAACTGAATCCTTGCCATGTTTGTTGCAACAGGAGGTTAATCATAAATTCTGGCACTTTCCAAAGGGGTGGTTTCATTCTGCGGTGTCGGTAGGGAATTGTGCTGCTCGGAGGGGCTGCTCAGCTCTTTGCCAAGAGGATCAAAAGCAAATACAGCTTCCCCCTGTCTGAGGGTGAACAACCGCCCAGACGTTGGTTTTGGTTTGTATCCCGTGACTTGCCGGAAGGAGAATTTGTATCTTTTTGGCCTTTCTGTGAATGGATGTGTGGTGCTTGTGCCTTGTGAGGTGTTTGTGTGAGCAGCATCAAGGCTTGGGTCCCTCACACTTGCCTGGGGTATTTCACATCGGTATTTCGCTGGCCTCGTCCGTTCTGTCTGGTAAACTTGTTTTTCAGTGAGCTTGGAGAACATCTGAGTGTATTCCTAGGAGAACATCTGGTGATCTGTGTAGCTTCCCTCCTTTTAGGAACTGTAATCCACTAGCTTAAAGAAAAAGAAAGCCAACCTGGGACAAAGCAGTGATGCTTTTGCTGGCATGTGACGAGGAAGGAGATGTCCCCTGACGTAGAAGGGATTGTCTGTTGACATTCTTCTCCCTCTCCCGGTTATAAGTAGGTTATCCCTGCTCAAATTATGCAACTGTGCAGACAGCCAGACTTCAGGAATTCCAAATACTTCAATGTGTCAAGTGCTGACTTCTAAATTAAATGCCACGGTTGCAGAGCGTGTTCACAGTCTGTCGCTTGAAATACGACATCAATCTTGGAATCGCATGTGGCTGAGAAGGGGCAGCAACTTAATTGCTTGTTTCTTTGAGGAAGTGTTGTGTGAGAGTGCAGGAGCCAAACCGGGTGGGAGATGTGCCTCTACCTGTGACAGTGCTTCCATATGGAAGTCAGCAGTTACAAGCAGGAAAAAAAAAAACCCAACTGAAAACATTGATTTATGTAACAAATTGAAACGTTTCATTCTTTGTGGCTGCGGCTGTTGCCTCAAAGATGCAGTTTGCAGCATCTAGATCTAATTAAATAGTTGTGTGCTTATTGCTAGGTAAACATAGGAGTCCATCACTCCTGCCTTGGAGAGCAAATTGATTCTTCTAATGGTTTCACTGGATGAAAGCAGATGTCTAGGACTGCTCTGTGCAAGGTGCTGAAATGAAATGGTGGTGGTAGGAAATGAGCTACAAACCTGATAAAATGGGATGGCAGGAAATGTAAGCGCTCGGCATTTCATTGAATTCTTACATTCCATTTAATCAGGTTAAGGAAGTGACTTAAACTGTGCATTATTTGTAAACAGAGTGGTTTTAATGCCTTCCAATTTAGAGCTGAGGAAATAATTATTTCACATGAACAGATTTATCAGAGTACACGAACGATGGGATAATAAGGGCTGCAAAAAGTGTGTTGGGCTCGGCATGTGGCCTGTGACAGTGGCCACGAGTAAATCATTGGGGGAGAGTGGAGGAGCAACCCCAGACAGCTCAGCCATCATCCCCAGCTCCTGGCAGTGAAGGGGTTTGAGGTGGTCTGAGCTGGCAGTGCCTGTTGGACCTGTCCTTGAGGGATTTTGAGCAGTTTATACCTGGAGCTTCCACAGAATACCCTGTGATGAATCCGTCAATTGGTACAAAAATAATACCTGGCTTCTGGGGGTTTTTTGCTGCTTTTTAACTGTGGTCTCATTGAGCCTCTCCTACTTTTTGTAGTATGGGAAAGAATAAAGAATCTTTTTCCCATCAGCACCTCATTTGTGATTTTATAGGTTTCCATGTTCTCAGTTTTCTCTCTTTGGGTTCTTTTCCTTTTCCAGGCTGCATTGTCCCAGTCTGTTTAGTACATTTGTCTGCTGAGGCAGCTCCACATCACTTTGGGTTTTTTTTTCCTCTGAGCTCTGCTATATAGTTTTGAGGCGATTTGACCACATTTGTTTGCTCGCTTTACCCAAGAAGACTGAATAAAGGGAGATGCCTTTTCTAATAAAGGGATACTTTGTAGCTCATCTGTGAGAATGTTATAAACATTTACTATGTGTAATGTTTTCTATTCAAAGTACAAACGAACGTAGTAATCGTAGTGAGAGATATTGCAGTGGAAGTACAGATACTGAAGAAGATCTTGGTTTATAAATACAGCTACAGATGGCACTTGATAAGGCATTTTGTATTTGGATATTAGCAAGAGAGCGTTATGGAAAAACTGCAGTTGTGGTGGATGCTTGCCAGAGCTAAGTCTGGTGGAAGGCGTTGGAAGCATGAAGATGCCGTGTCCTGTGGAGACCTAAGAGTCCTAGAAATTACTGATGGCTTTGGGAATACCTGGGTGGGTTAAGGGACACGTCGCTCCCGTGTTAGGGACAGATACTGACAGTGTTGGAGCTCTGTGGCCCAACAGTTCCTGCAGTTTTCTTTCAACAGCTTGTTTTGCTTTTTTTTTAAGTGGATAAATACCCCTGTTTTGAAATATCTGCTCTGAGAAGTTTCTGTAAAACGTTAGTAAAGATGCTGGAGGTTAAAAAAAATACCCCAAAACTCTCCTTATGCCCAGCACAAACCACGGATATGGTTCTGCCAGGCCAGCTTTGGCCCTACAAGGGCAGACAGCTACAGCCTGTGGAGCTGCTGCTCACCTGATAACGTGATTTGTGGATAAATACAAAGACTTTTAGGTTTTGGAGCCAAGAAGAAGAACTCCTTTTAGGCATTTATCTGCATAAATGAGTCATTAGGAAAATAAAGGTACACGTAGTGCTGAAAGGGTGATGACACAACCACATTCCTGCCTTGCTTGAACTTGTTCAGGATTCTTTATAGCTGCTTCCGTTGGGAAGGTGGCTGTTGTTTATGTGTCTGTGACACCTTGGCTGGCTGGCAGCAGTCCATGCTGTCTGGATCAGCAATGCCTTCTCTCCTCCTCGGATCGGATGGGATGTGAGACTTTGCCTTGATCTCTCCCTTCTGCTCTTTCCCGAGGTTTTTCTTCAGTGTTGCTTCCAGCGCCGGGGGTGTTAATGGGGCCGGTGCGCTTCAGGGAGAGTTCAGATTTGCATTGCCCTTCAGAAAAAAATCATTTGTTACGGTTAATGTAGATTTCATTAGGGTGTAATGCTTCCTGGAATAAAAGTGAGAGAGAAAAGCTGTCATTTTGTGTAACAAACCTATTTCAAACAACCAGTCAGTTGACAGGTAAGCTTTGTGCTGAACTAGTAAAAACTAGCACTTAGCCAAATTTGGTTGTTACAAACCTACTGGTTGTGGTATGCCTTCCAGTCATTTATTTCTGCCAAATGAGGAGACCAGGGAGTCGTTTCCAAGGGACGGGAGGGAAGGCAGTGAGGTGGGAGGCATGGTTTGGGGGGTACTGGAGAGGAGAGGAGGGACTCTGCACTTCGGTTCCTTTTGCACCCAGATAGGCCCTGATTTTACCTTGGAGGAAAGGAAAAAATAATGTGTGGGGAACCACAGATAGGGAGGGTTTTGCTATTTTTGTCTTTTTGACTCTTTCAGGGATCCAGCGGGGTAGTGATACCAAGAAAATCTTGAGCCATGCTGCTTCGGTGTGCCATTTTTCCTGATATTACTTCCACATGCCATCACCTGAAAGGGCTTGGAGATTTTTGCTTTTGTGACTAATTTGAGAGGCTGTCTTGAGTAGTCTTCATCATGTATATTTTTCCTGACTTCGTGTTGACGTGCTTGCAGAGCTTCTGAAAGTGAAGGCTCAAATGCTGTGGGTAGCCATGGTAAAAGAAGAAAAAATAGCTTTCTGGAATTAGTTTAAATTAGCAGGTTGCTGCAGTTGCTGCCACGAGCAAATGAAAGTAATATATGGACATTTTTTTGGCAATTTGCAGTACTTAGAAGTATTTAATATTCAACTGGGTTTTTTTGTACTGTTGTTGAAGACCAAGGACTATAAAACTGAAGCGTCGCTTTTTATTACACAGAGTGGGAAATGGTCATGTAACAGCTTTTCTACACTGAGAAATTTGGGGAAAATTTAACCTGCATTTGCATGGAGCAAAAGTATAAAAAAGTTACTGAGATCACATAAAAATTATGCATGAACACTGCCGTGGAAAGCGTGGTTAAATTTGAATGTGTGCCTTAGGGCTGTAACACATCAGTCTGTTCGCTATAATCTGATTACATTCTGAGGCGCTTCCCTGCATAAGGATACGATGAGGACTCAATTCACTTGTTGCTTTTATTCTACCAAAAAAAAACCAAAAACCCAGAAAAACCAACGGAGATTTATTTCATATGTTGATGGCACATTTAGTAGCTTGATCACGTGCTTTTTTGGAGGACTGGTGAAAACCAAAAGTGCAGGGCAGTGAATCTGCTGTGAAATATCCCAAAACGCTCTGACTAGTGAAGTTCACACATTAATTTTTATTACGAGAATAAAGGCGGTTCAGTGTGGAACAAGACCTTTTCACAGTTACTGCTCATATTGTTAAACGAGCCTCAGTTTTAAGTGCTGTCAGAAAATTTGCTTTTATGTGTTATATGGAATGCTAATGCCAGATTCCTACAATGCAAAGTTTAAAGCAGCAGAGGCTGGGGAAGGTGGCATTTATCTGGTTTGCTTATTCAACCATGTGAAAGCTATATTAGGCACATAAACTTTCTACACTACACTGCGGCTTCAAAAAGGCAACAAGTGAAATCTAGGTCCTTTGAAGTAGTGAATGGTAACATTCTGTTCTCCAAAAGAGACGACTTCAAATGATCACACCAAAACTCAAAAAACTGTCATGGCTGAGGAAAACAAGACAATTCTCTCCAGATAAATCTTATTTCAGAGTATCACTGTTGCATGAAACGTGGGTTTTGTTGGAGCTAGCAAACTTCAGTGATGTAGAAAGGTAGGGAGAGTCTTAAAAAAGGACATTTATCTTCTTTCTCTATCTGTAAATGGTCTCAAGAAACATCTTCCTGTTGCATAAAAGCACTCTGTGTCGTCAGATCAGTTTACATACAGCAGGCACTACTGTCCTGCCCTGATTATTGTAATCTCTGCTTTTAATTAGATGCTGAGATTAGGAGCTGTTGTGCTGCTCGGTGCACTCGATGTGTGTTCCCTGTCAGTCCCAGCTGCTACCGTGTCCCTTGCTGAAACATCACCTGGTAAAGTAACATGGTCTGAAGAGACCTAAGCACAGTTTGCTTTACAGACACGTTAAGGGACAGCTGCACAGAGAAGAAAAATACACCAAACCCCCCTTCTCCAGAATCTTTCAGGAGGTTAAAATAGATATTGACAAATACCTGGCAAAAAAATTCAGCATTGCAGTAGGCTGGTGTTGTGTGTGCCTTTTACTTAGCTGTTAATTTAATTTAATGGTGTGGAGATCTTACTCCAAAGTCACTGTTAACTCATTAGCTTCCAGTTTACAGCTCAAGTCCATTCTAGCTCCCTAATGTATCCCATCAAATGTTAAATTCATACTGTTGGATTTCCCATGAATTTCATTCTGTTCCTGGAGCTCCAGTTCTCAGCGATTTCTTTCTGTGTGCTGTGCTGACAATACATCTTAACCTTTTGATCAGCGTTTTTTGAGCCAGTATCTTGGAGATCTTTGCTAAAATAAGTTCTTATGGCACTTCATAGGTGAATTCTTTAATCTGGTATGCCAGTACATGAATTACTTTCTTTCAGCCGGCTCTTTACGTTCAGTTTGTCTGTTCATCTCCGTGTTTTCACTAATAGCTCTATATGTCATGTTAGTCAAACATTTAATGAAGTTCTCATCATAGCTGGCATTTCCTCTTTTTCTGAAAAATACATTATCAATTCAGTTTGAGACACTTCAACTTCGGTAAACACCGGTGCTATCCCAATTTCTGTTTGTTTTCTTATTCTTCCTTCTTTTTTTCTTCCGTTTGTTTTCTTTTCAGCTGGATTTCTGCAGTTGTATACAAACACCTGCAATCACGTATCTTTGAGAGATGAAAACATCTCTATATTTTTTAATAATCAGACCTTGTGCACTAAATATTCGAGAGACGAAATTATCATAGTGCTGATGATGCCAAGCTTATTTGCAGGTGTGTACCACAAAATGAGACTGACTTTGAACAGTTCTGCCTCTTCTCCTGGTACACGGGCACCTTTTCCCTGAGAATTAAGGTTTCAGTGTTTCATCACAGCAGCGTCTAATGGAAACACTTTTAGACTGACTTCCACTGAAAGGAGTGGTAACATGTTTTACACACCTACAGTGTGACATTTAATCTGCAAGTTTTATCTGGGCTAGGAGTTGTAGCTATGCTTTAATCTCGCTGTATTAATCCAGCACACTCAGTGCCTACGTACAGAGCTCCAGGTCGGCTCTCAGTGATTCCCAAGCATTTGGATTACAAGCTGTTGCCAACTCGCAGCTTTTCCCATCAGTCAGAAGGGGCTGCGCTCGGCCATGGCCATTTCCAGAGCTATGCAGATGAATTTCCATTGCCCCGAAGCCAACGGGAGCACTTAGCAGTTGAAACTTCACTATGGACGACTTAAATTCCAGCTCTGTGACATTTCTGCAGTTAATAATGTCCCCATTTATCTGTGTATTGGTTTTTCACTGTGGACCTGCTTCATGGCAGCTGTGAGTCCATCAGCTGCAGAGACCAGAACTCTCATTTGCTTGAGACATAACTGATGTGCAATTGCTGCCATAAAAATTAAAAAGAAAGGATTGAGGTAGGATTAGACCCTCCTGCCAATTTGAGATCGGACAGGAGAAAGTGTTGCAGGCCCCTTCCTGTAGGCCATATATAAGGGTTGATAATGGACAAGAATAAATCCAGAAGTGTCACTTTCATGAGGAAATGACAAGCCAGAGCTGCAGAAGAGTCTGCTGCAAGTATGTGGCTGCTGGTGAAGTTAATGAACGTGGCCTCGGAATCTGTAATTATTACAGTCAGGCTTAATTCTGCCAGATGGGAGAGCTCCACTCTGTCCACTGCAGGACATGCCTGGGGGTTTCAAACAGATAGACTCTGCAAAAACACTCTGGGAGATGCATCAGCCCAAAGAGGTGAGTTCTGTGCCTTGTTCTGTTCCATCACTGGGAAGTCTTTGAAGGTTTGTGAGGTCACTGTGATCGACAGGTTCGGCTTGGTTTGGGTGCACACATTTCCATCCTCTGCCCTGTGCTGGGCTCTCCTCTGCAGGCTGTAATTCTTCCTGTCAGCCCCCACAGGCTCTCTAATATCTCCTTTCACACTGTCAGAACACAACTGCTGAATTTTTACATCCAACTTCTTAATTTCCATGCAAATGACTAGTCAGGAAAACAAACAAAAATCTCTAAGACAGGTTGTGCTTCACTTTAAATGTAGAAACAGCAACTCCTGAAAAACAGTGATGGTTTAACTAATGGTTTTCAGCTTTTTCTTTGTTGTGACCTCACAGTACGGGAACAACAGCTCTGTGATATGTTTTGTGTCAGTTTTAATATTCTGAAATAAAAGTACTAGACACATATATACTTCTTTTTCATTACAGTAGATGTTTTGGGGGGTTTTTTGACTTTTGTATGCTAAGGCAGTCTTGTGACGTGAGGAAGACTTTGGTCATCTCACTTTGGAAACTGTAAAACCTGTTCTTGGAGTTTTATAGTTTGGAACGAGGACAGCTGAGATATTTGGAATTAAGGAAATATTTCTGATTTGTTCTTGGTCCGTGTTGCTTTAAGAGCAGGTGTTATGCTTAGTATCCATGGTGTAAAAATACAAAAATTCTGCAAAACCACGGAGGAGCAGGAAGTACCTGCTAAGGTGTTGTCCATCTTTTGGCAAGGGAATTTAAATCAAGTACCAGGAAGGTGTAGAAGTGGATTGCAAGGAGGGTGCAGTGTCTGACCATGTCTTACACCTTGCTGCTGGTAAGAGTTAAAACAGAATGCCAAAATGGGAGAATTTTTTGCTCTCTCTTGTATGGAAATATACATCGAGAAGTTAATTAGATTAACTTTGTTCAAAAAGCTAACAGTGATGAAGGCATTGTTCCAAAAGCAGCGGCTGGTTTTGAGTGATAAATTGAAGGGGTGATAAGTGGATGGGAGCCTTGGCACCTTCAAGAGGAGGGGTATCAGCTCCTGGATTCAACACTCAGCCCAAGTTCCAGTCATGCAAACCAGTCTGAGATAATCTGTGCTCTTCTGCTTGGGGAAAGTCTGTTGGTACTGTTCCCTTAAAATGTGTATGTAAATGTTTTCTAATTTTATCCTTTCAGAAGTGTTCTGTTGCAGCTGACATCCCATCTCGACTTACAATAAAACCATTTTGTAGAGTAAATTGATGGGTTTGGCACCCCACTACTTGTCTCTATGGCTTCACCAGCCCTGAGAATTAAAATGCACCTACTAGATTTGCATCATGCAAATGCATTTTTCCATGATCTGAGTCAGTTTTTTCCTATCCCCATGAAAGATTCATGTTTTCAATAGCAGTGACAGTGTGAGTCAGAGCTGTAACTGCGAGCTGGGGCTTTGCCACGGCCGCACACATCTGCTTTCCTCCTGTGGCATGGTACAGTTAAAGCTTTTGTTTTCTGTTGTTCCAGGGTTTAATTTGGGGGGAAACCGAAGAGATCTGTTAGGAATACGAAATATGTATTTCATGGACACGCTGGACCTGCTTTTTTCCTGAGTAATTATTTTGGAAGAGGAGCTGTTGGATGCTTTTTGCCTTGTCCTTTGCAGATGAACACCGTACCTGGTCTGTTGGAGGACTTACAGTAAAGAAATATTGTGGGGTTTTGCCCTTATCTCTTTCCTGCCCTGGAGAAGTTTACTTTGGTTGCTACCAAAAATTATGGTGGGCCCTGTCACAGCTCAGGATTTCCAGATGTGCAAATCTTTTTGGCAATTTTTTGTGAAGAGTTGCAGCCTCGGTGCGTTGACCTTGTAAACCTCAGCTCCTACAGCCCTCACGAGAAACTTACCTAAATGCTTACAAACTCATTTAAAACTGGGGGATGAGAGGAGCTTATTGGCACCATGCAGTTTCTGGGAGCGATAAACATTCAGAGCCTCTGATAATTATGTAGGTTATTTACATTGGCCTGGATCAGTTTGAACCATGGCTGCTTCCTGATAGTGATTTAGTCTCCCTCTATGGAGCTGAAGTCTAGTTCTGGAGCACTGCCTGCCACCCTTCAGCAGCAGCTTCTGGTGGGCTATACCTAAAATTTAGGAAGATCTAAATTCTAGAATTTGGAAAGTCTCTTTGCCAGGAGTTTTTCAGAGGAAGAGGTGGCTGCTTATGAAGCAATTTGCCACTGTAGGATCCTTGGAAAGTGCTCTTGTAAGAAAAAAAAAAAATTAAAACATTAAGTGTGGAACAAAGGAACAGGCTGGGGGGTGAGTACAGAGCACCCAACAAACGCTCTCTGTGAGTGACACTAATGGTCATGAAGTCAGTGGCCTCGAAAGCTCTGGCACGTGAACTTGTCAACAGTGGCGTGCCAAAACTGCAATCTTTACAAAATATATGGTCTTGTCAAATGCAGTATTTTTGGAGTACGTTGGGAAAGCACAGCATACCCTTTATATGCCTTCTGCTGTGAAAGGGAGCATTAACTGCTAACAATAAATAGGTGGGTTGTAGCAGTTCAAGCTTTCAGTTTGTTAGGTGAGATTGCTCTTAAACTCCAGCTCCCAAGTGGAGTGGAGTTCTCTGGAGTTCCTTACCTGTCCTCAGCCACTCTTTGCTGGGCAGACAGAGATCCTCCCAGGGGGACTGTTCAATGTGCAGCTTGAGCCCTGCCCAAGAACAAAACACCTCCAAACTCTTTACAACAGAAAGTGCCTGAAAATTGGCCTCTTCTGAGAAGCTGGGAGGAAAGGGACACAGGAGCACTGTCAGTGTCGTGGGATATTTCAGTGAAATGGTTTGGAGAGTCAGAGTCTGCTTCCTGAACTGAGAGACCGAGGACCGGATCAGCCCCAGCACTGAATGCTCCCAGTTTTTTGCAGGATATGGCATCACCTCACTCCCGGTACAGGCTGGAGCTTGGCACCTCTTTCAGGTTTAACATAACAGTGTTTATGCAGTAGCTGCCTTAACACTGGCTCCTTTGTGCACTCACGTTTGGAATCTGCTCTCCTGGAGGAAATCGAGCTTCTCAAGCCTTGCATACTTCCCAGAATGGGCCATTTCCCTGGTCCACTCACCCACTGCAGCCAGAGGTTACAGGTTTGCATTCCAGAGATTCCAGAGCACCAAAGTGAATGCTGCACACTGACGTCATCCCCAGCACAGAAATCATCTCGAGCACAGAAACCTCGTGTTTGTCTTTTCTTTTACGTGCATACTGTCAGGCTTGGCAGTGCTGCCTTGAGGTCAAACTAGGTTTACTGACCTGAGTTAAAATACGATTTGAAATAAAGTTTAGAAAGTGCTGTTGATTGATTTGAAACTAGAATGGTGTCGTAGCCGTGGGCAGCAGTTTTGTGAAGTGAAGCAGGGATTCATATTGAGATAGTACCTCTTCTTAGGCCAGCTGCTTTGGGGGAAACAGATGCATGTTTAGATAGAAATAGAAATAGCAAACTTGAAATTTGTTCTGATTGAAGCAGTTGTTCTGATTCAATTATGAACTTAATTAGACTTAATTATACTAAGCAGTTAATTTGAGGGAGTGAAGGGTGCTGGTACCTGTGTACTGCAGCGGGATGACAGAGATAAAATGATCCAGGTCACACGTTTATCCCTGTGGAAGGTTTGTCTGTGTCTGGACTGCTGCTGTTGATGGGATGCAGTGCCCAAGGAGTGATCTGCGTTAAAAATTAATAATAATTAAAAAACCAACCCAGTGGTTGGATTTACACCATGAGCTCACAGCTGGATGAATGTATCTGAGGACTTGGTGAGTACCAGGGTGGGAATTTCTGAATCTTTTTAGGATTTATGTGGCTGCAAAGTGGTATGAAGTCTGTTGGTTTCAGTATTCAGAAAAAGTTGGTGTTTTCATGCTGGAAATTGCCACGGGTCAGGATACAGAGGTTAAAGGTGGGGTGGTGGTTTTGTGGTGCTAAAAATTACTTTTGTTTTGAAATGACGTGACTAAGTGAGAAACTGAATGCAAACAGCTCTGTGAGTTTGATTCACTGACTCTTCCAAAAGGTTATTATAGATACCTTGTTTCAAACCCAATGTTTTGAGCCATAATATTCCGCAGCAGGTGAATAAGGAGCTAAATTGTGTGTACGTGGAAGTACACAAAGTCACATAAGCAATATTTTTCAATTCCATTATAGTTTCTTTTCCATTTAAAGTCTCATTACATTATAACATTACACTTACAGTGTACAGTTTCATCTTTGCTGTTTCTAAGCTCAGAAACTTGACACCTGTTTAATCCCAAAACAGTGTATGTGACGTGGTAGCTGTTGCTAAAAATTGCATTTCAGTAGCCTTGAAACAGCGAGAATGAGCTGAGTTACTCCAAACTGCTTAAAGGTCAGGTCTTCATTCGTGCTCCTAGGAGTAAAAAAAACCCAACTAACTTTCAAATTAATTGTACAAAGTCTTTGGTACAGTAGCACTTCCCTCCAGACTGCTTTTGGCTAACAGTGGACAGAATTGTCCTTGCTCTGGAAGCCCTGAAGTGTTCATGTTTGAATTCTCACCTTGTTCAGGGACCTGTGCTGTGGCGGTGATTCCTCACGTGTTTCCAGGGCAGGAATGCATGCTGGAAAAACCATTCTCTCAAACTGTAAATGTCTGTGGCAAAGTTAAATACAGCCCGTTAAATATGGACTGAAGTGTCCCACTGTGAATATTTTTAAAACTTGTGAAAGTGCGTTTGAATTTCACAGTGTTTCTCTGGAGGTTTGAAACGTGTTGAGGGCCAGGGCGTGAGTGTGTGCCCGGGGATTGGGAGGAGGAGCCCTGCTTTCAGCAGCTGGGGAGGAAAAGCCACCCTCTCTGTGATACCACCCCTGGTCCCTGCTTAGAGATTCTCCCCTGATGGCTTGTGGCTCCAAAATTAACAACTTTTCCAGCTCCAACCCACTTCCCACTTAGTTGAGGTGTGCACCTTGATCTCCCCACCCCAGCATTCCCGAGGGCGTGGGTATATTTACTTCTGGTTTCTGGTTCTGGAATCGCTGGGGATGTGGCATCCTGCACCTCATGGTCCGAGAGCTGCTGTCAGGGACTGCCTGGGAATGGGAAATGAGACATGGCCAAGTGTGACTTTGAAATGGGGATGGTACAGAGATGATGGACTTGGGCTGAAGCTGTAATGATGCAGCCCTTTACTCTCTTAGGTCACTGTGAATTGAGTGCAGCTGTAAAAGTGCCTCGTGCCTCTGAAAGATTAAAAAGAGAGTTGAACCATTTGTATAACCTGGCTGTGCTTTAGCACACTCATCTTTTCATGTGGAAAATATTTTCATACTGTTTAAATTACCTTCTAAAAATATTTGATGTTTTTACTATGTCGTTAACTGTAAGGAACTGATATTGATCCCCCTCCTCAGCCCAACCCTCTGGATTTTCCTGAAAATAGCATGTGTGTGCATGTTCCTTGTTCAGACTGAGGCCTGGGAAGGAGCCACTTGTTTGAATGGAGGTGTCAGTGCAATGAGGGTGAAAGTCATTTTACAGAAGTGATTTAACAGAGCAATATCCCACATTCGTGGCAGGAACACTGCTCCTGTAATAAATTTAAATCAATTTATTGCACATCACTGACTTCTGCTATTTTATTTTAAATTCTGTAACCACATCAAGGTCGAGGAAGCAAAAGATGAAAGGAGAAGGGGAAAGGAAGCCAGAAGTGGGGAGAGGCGGCAGGAAGGAATGGTTTAGAACAGGGTAACAGAATCGAGCTCTCACTTTGGGACTGGAGGGATGAGCATTGCCTGTTCAGAAGAACAGAGAGGAAAATGGGCTTGTCCTTTGGGCCTGTAGGAACTGGGAGGCTTGCTCTGAGATTTTTCTCCTTGTTTATAACGATGTATTGGTACTGTTTCTAAATGCCAGATTATCCCGTGGCTAGTCCTTGTGAATGTATTGTTCTTGTACGAGCTTGTGGACTTCTGATGTGCCAAGGAGCCGCTGCAGCGGCCGGGATTTCAGAGGGAAGGGTATCCAAAGGCCATTTCTGAATATGCTGTTACAAGATTTTGCTGTGGTGTTTTGGTCTGAGATCAATGAAATATGCTTTTCATTTGATTCATGCTGGAGAACAAGCAGTCTGGATATTCAGATGCCTCTTGAGGTCGATCCATTTTCTTTCAATGAAGGGAATGTTTTGCTTGTGCTTAACTTCTTCCTCTGCACTAGTGTGAAATTTCATTTTAAACCCAAATGGCCCTTATAGTTTCCACCAGACTTTATATATATTATCAAATGTTAGTTAATCTGTTCTCTTGAACGGTTAGTTTTCCTCTGTCTGCAAGGGTTTGAGTATCAAAAGTGAAAACCCAGGAGCAAGAAGCAGCCAAGTGTAAGTGTCTGTAGAACCAGGTGGGCTGTGACAGCTGCCGTTTCAATGTGTCACATTTGGGGTAAGTTGTTCCACACTTGCAGTTGCTCTTTGTATCTGCGAAGCTCCACGTGAGCCATTTGCAAGCACGGTATGGTTTTTTATGTGAAAGGGGAGGAAGGATGATGTGCAGAAGCTGGCTGACTCCAGGGACTAATCAAATCCAATAATGTTGTTGATGTTTAACCAGTGAGATACTTCTGTATCGTGTTAATTGTATGAGGCACGTACAACACAGAAAACTTCCATGGAAGCTCGGAAGGGGCTTGAGGAGGTGAAACACGGGGAGTTATGTTCCCTTTGCAGTGAAATGTTTCTGAAATTTTTTGAGAGATCCAGGGGTTGAACACCCCATTCTCATCAGGACCTTGCACAAAGCACATTCATTTGCTCCCACATGGAGAAAAGTGGTCCCCAAGAAAGCAGGTTTGTGCTTTTCAGAAGAAAGAAGTTGCCCTCCTTGTTTTATTTATCACATCTATAAAATCAGTTTGTGTGGATTTGATTTAAACTTAAACTTCCCTTTGAGATTTATAATGCATTGTGGTTTTGAAGGAATTTCCAATAATTTCTCATCCTAGTCTAAAACTATTTGTTAAAAGCAGCTTTAGGTAATCAATACCTGCACTACAGCAGGGAATCAGAACTATTGGCAACTGTTGTTTTATGTTTACTAGTTTGAACTCTGGCCTCTGAAAATTCATGCTGTAGTTTCTCTAAAGCTTTTCTGATATTAAATACCTTCCCTGGGAGATTTGCTTACTCCTGCACCCTTGTTGTGGACTCAAGCTGATGACTTTTCTGCTTAAAAGAAACATTCAGTAGTCTGTCAGGTGTAAGAACGGTGAACAATAGTCTTCTGGGCCCAGAAAATAAAAATACAGGTTTCTACACAGATAATAGCTTTAAAAATGCTTTATTTTTAGTATCACAAACAATTTTTTTGAACTGTGTTGGGAATTTGGGTTTGAGTGGGCAGTAGGCAAGAATGTGGAGAGAGTGAGAGATAGCCCTGTATGTATAGGGAGATACAGATACATTGATACACAGATGTATGGAAGATGATAGGGCTAGACTGCAAATAATTTAACCTGTGATTATGAAAATTACAAGTAAATAATTGCATTTCTGTAGAGTTAGTCCCTTGCACAGTCTGGATCCCAGAAGAACCCGGCCTTAGAGAATTCAGATGAATTTTCTTCATACAGTCTTGTAATCATGAACCCACTTGACTTTTGCTTTCAGAGATGAAAATGACAGTTTTCCTCTTCATTCCAGGATACCTTTGATCTGTCGTATGTGGGAAGAACGCTAAGAGAACCAGCTAAAAATGGGTGTTAAAACATTCACTCATAACTCCCCTGCTCACAGTCAGGAGATGCTGGGGAAGCTGAACATGCTCCGGAATGACGGCCACTTCTGTGACATCACCATCCGCGTGCAGGACAAGATCTTCAGGGCACACAAGGTGGTTCTGGCAGCCTGCAGCGACTTCTTCCGCTCTAAACTCGTTGGCCAAGCAGAGGACGAGAGCAAGAGCGTGTTGGACCTGCACCACGTGACGGTGACGGGGTTCATCCCTCTCCTGGAGTACGCTTACACGGCGACGCTCTCCATTAACACGGAAAACATCATCGACGTGCTGGCCGCCGCCAGCTACATGCAGATGTTCAGCGTGGCCAGCACGTGCTCGGAGTTCATGAAGTCCAGCATTTTATGGAATACGCCCAACAGCCAGCAGGAGAAGGTGCTGGATGCGGGACAGGAGAACAGTGCAAACTGCAATTTCACTTCCCGAGACGGCAGCCTGTCTCCCGTCTCCTCCGAGTGCAGCGTAGTGGAAAGAACCATTCCCGTTTGCCGGGAGTCTCGGAGGAAGCGGAAAAGCTACATCGTTATGTCTCCTGAGAGCCCCCTCAAGTGTAACACACAAACCAGTTCCCCCCAAGTGCTCAATCCTTCAACTTCCTACCCAGAGTCCAGAAATCAGCCCGTGGACTCGTCCTTAGCTTTTCCCTGGACTTTTCCTTTTGGAATTGATCGAAGACTTCAGTCAGAAAAGGTGAAGCAGGGGGAGAACTCCAGGACTTTGGAAATGCCGGGGCCCTCCGAGTCCAACAGGAGAATGACGGATTACGTGACTTGTGAGAGCACGAAAGCCAGTTCTCCCCTGGTGATTGAGGAAGACGTGCGTGTCAAAGTGGAAAGGCTGAGCGACGAGGAGGTTCACGAGGAGGTGTCGCAGCCTGTGAGCGCATCCCAGAGCTCCCTGAGCGACCAGCAGACGGTCCCAGGGAGCGAGCAAGTGCAGGAAGATCTCCTGATCAGCCCTCAGTCTTCATCTATAGGTATGAGCATTTCTGGAGTTGCATATCCCAGCAGGCACGTAAGCACCGGTGATTTTCTTGGAGGAAATCTGCCTCGTGGGCTTTCGTGCTTTACTTTTGCGAAACTCCCTTTTATTCCCTTAATTTATGAAATGTTACACGTAAACTTGGAATTCCCTAAATAACTTTGCAGAAGGCAGCTGAGAATGGTAAGCCTGTGGGAGCCCTCTTTATTCAGCAGAGGTTGGTAACTCCTTTTTTTACCTCTAGTTGCCTGACTGGGAAAACTTAATTCTGCTTTCATTAGTGTCAAAAGGCACGATCTCAGCTGAGCTGCAGCACCAGATTTGAAAGGCTTGTGCCTGTAGCCACAAAGGGTTAGAATAGTACTTTGCATCAGACATCAAATCTTGTATAATCGTGACAGAGAGCCTTTGTAAGAGGATTTGCAAAATAAGTGGTGAAACACTGTCATCTTAATGCCCCAGACAAAAATAAAACCACACAGTCATAACATTGAGAATCTTTCCATTTCTCTGGGATTTGATTCTCAAGTTGCTTCTTCAAATGCTGCTGGTTGCTGAGAGAAATCTTTTTTCCATGAAAGACAATTTGAAACCAGTTTTGGGTTCTTATAGCAGGCTGTTCTTTATTAAGAGCTAATACTTAAAGGTTACTGGAACAATCCGTTTTTTCCTCTGCACAGAATGCATTGAATGGCTTTTAGTAAATCAGAAGATAGAGGTTTTGCAATATTTCTCGTTTAATTATCAAAATTTTGCCCAAGTCAGCTCTTTTACTCTCAAGTGGCTTGACCTGTGCTCAGCAGAGTTTGTTTACTGAAAGATTTTTAATAAAGCCTGTTCTTTTTGAAGACCATAAGAACGGCAAATGGACTGCTCAGCATCATTCAAATAATGTTTATGGGAAAGGCCGCCGCAGTTAATTAAATAAATAACTCTAACAAAGTAAACAGCTGTAGCCTTGTAGTCTGCATTATTTGTTTGCTTTGGTCAGTGCAACGCTGTGCCTTGTCTGGAGAAAGTGAGAGCAGGCTGACCTTCCAGAGCAGCAGTACAACCAGTGTCAAACTATTCAGCTAATACTCACTAAAAAGAGATGGAAATATTTCCCATTTCTGCCATCCTTTGCTGTTGGATTGTTCTCCAGTTTGCATAGCTCACGTGTTGATATTTTAGATTGCGATGCTTTTTCCAAATGAAAATGTTTTCTTTATTGGAGACAAGAAAGGAACAGACTTTGCTGAGGAACAGGCTTAATATCTTACAGTTCAAATCTTTCAATGTAGTTTGCCAAAATAGTGCATCAATTAAAAACTAAAAGAAACGATTTGCTTGCTGGGGAGTCACCAGGAAAAGAGGTCCTTGTTCAAAACCAGGTTTGGTTTGATTCCGTTTTTAACTCATTATAGTCAGAACTGAAAGACTTTGCCAGGGCCATGTGTAGAAAAGATGCAAATTATTTCATCAAAGTAATTATATCATCAAAGACAAAATAGAACAAGTAGCAATAATGATTAGGGAACGTTAAAAATAGCATATCAAGTGATATATACCATAAATATATAAATATCACACCAAGGTAGCTTAAAGAACAAACTGGGTGTAAACTCCAGGCTGCAGATGAGTAGTTTTGTGTGCATGGGGGTAGAGAGTCTCAGGCTTTGGTGATTATAATTTTTAAACTTAAATATCTGTCATTGCTGTTAGTACAGCACGTTCTGCCTTAAAACAGCTGCAGAGAGAAGAGAAATGTGCCAGGGCGAAATCTTTAAAATACAAATCTGCTCTTTGTCTTTGAATATGTTTGAATTAATATTTAGTGGTCTTGGCATAATAACCATCCTCAGAACGGTTTTTATTCATGTTTTGCTATAAAGGGAAACAGTGTTCTTGCCTTTTTAGCACAATTATGATACAGCACACTTTGGAGCTAGAAAGCACATTTTACCTCCCAAAGATGCATTACTTTATGCAGTAATGTAAGAATAGTAAATGGAGGCAGCAAGATCTGGTAAAGTACAGCTTTTTCTTCCCTGAACGTAGTTTCCTCATATAATTGCATATATTTATCGCAGTGTTTTATAGTGCACTTACAAAAGCATTCTTGCCTCTCTCTCTGATACTGCAAAAAGCTCTTATTCACTCTTTGGGAAATTTAAGAATTGTTCATTTGCAATTTATTTTATTTGGAAGCACTTTATAATACAGAAGGAGATGTGGAGCAGGGACTTGATAAATAAGTCATTATGGTTACAAAAACAGCTGTGTCTGAGAAGATACTCTCATCACTCATTAGCACTTTTGGCATTTGAGAGGTGAAGGCATGAAATGAAACCTAAGAGCAGTTGGGCTCATTTTTCAGTAGACTTTCATTTAAGTATTTCATGAGAAAGAAGGAGAAATCAAAATGGGATAAACTTTTGTAACTTTATAGTTCGCTTAGTTGATGAATTTCCCAAGTCTGGTTTGTCACCTCTTAACAAAATCAAAAATTTTGATTTTACTAATTGTGAAGCTGCCAGAGATGCAATTTTCCTCTCGTCACTGGCCCCATAACATGGCATCACGTTAAGACAAGAATCTTTCCCTTCAGGAAAGATCTCTCATTCTTTTTGACAGAGTATGCACATTTTCTGCTTTACTTTTCACATTTTTGTTCCTTCTCTTTGGTTTTCTGGTTTGTCTGACACTTGCCAGTGCACACCTAATGCCACTTGATTTTCCTGGTGAGCTTTAGGGTTCCCAAATTCAGATTGCTCACGTACCCCTCTCTTAGGAAGCAGAATTATTTTACCACAGCAGCAAGAGCAGCTCGGAGCACTGACCTGTGCTTTGCTTGTCCTTGAGGTGTAGGGAGAGAAATCTCCTTCCCCATCTGTCCCCATCTCCCACGGATCCAGTGGGGGAGATCAGAGGCTGCTTGCCCAAACTCCCAGAGGTGATGAGAGAGGCCCAGATCAGCAGCAGCCACATCAGTGAATTAAGCTTTGTTTTAGTGCTGCATTTCCATTGGATTCTGTTCCCCAAGCCCCTCGAACTACATTTGCCCCAATGCTGGTGCACTGAGCAGAGCTCCGGAGTGGGTTTGTTTATACATTTCTCTAACAAAACAGGTGTTTGGTCTCTTGTGTTGCATTTCTGATTTCCCAGACGGCTCTTCTTGTCTCAGCTGCTTATCAATAAATGAAGACATTATCAATTAATATATTTATGGAAGATTTGGAACACAAAAAGCCATTTAGTGTAGCAGGTTTGAACTCTTTATTGCTCAGGAAGTCTTGAAAAATTAACAAAACAGTCCCTTCAGGTGAATGTAACATTTCTGCTTTACAGTGCTAGTACTGGATGTGTTTTGAAAACTGGCTGTATTTAACATTTCCATTTTCTAGGTGTACCAAATATGTGCCCTTTATTGAGTTGTCAATTTACTGGATAATCTGTGCAGAGAGAAGCTGATTTGGAACAAGTTGCTTCTGGGTGTTCTAAATTACTTTCCCAAGGCACTTTTATTATCTTATCACCCAGGAAGCAGCATCTATCAGAGATTTGGGAAAGCGAGCTTGATGTGTATTTACTTGCCCCCCAACCCTTTTTGAACAGTTATTTGCATTAAATTGCCCTTTTTTCTTTGCCTAGGCTCAATAGATGAGGGGGTTACAGAGGGATTGCCCACACTCCAAAGCACCTCTGGCACTAACGCTCATGCAGACGATGATGATCGGTATGTACCAACCTGGTGTGCAAAGTGTTCTGCAGCAAGTGCTGTGCTGTAATTAACCTCCCCAGCCTTAATCCCAGAATGTTTAGTTGTTCCCACATCTAGTTCTCTGTGTTGATCAAAGTACAATCAGTGCCTGGAGGGGCAGATGCTTTAGAAGAATGTAGGTGATGAAAGTCGGAATCTGCTTACTCGTTGCTTTTTATTTCCTATCTATTTCCAGGCAGCACTGGTGAAGATAGTCATGGGTTTGCTGTTTCTTCATCATTGCTCTTTATTAATATAAATTTTAATTAAACCTCTATGTGAAACATGCGTGCTAAAGGTGGTATGCAGCCCCAAAAGCAGCAAACTGAAAACAAGGACCCAGCCCTGACTTCACCAGACCTCGCCACTGCAAGCCACAGAACAGGCAGAGCAGCTTTAAATCTCTTCTCCCAAACTTTCTGCCTGTAGCTTCTTACCAAGAGGCTGTGTGGCACTTGCTGTAAATATTTAGCAGGCTTTTGCTGTGCTGAGCTGAGTGATTTATTAAGGGAATCCCTTATAAGGGAAAGCTGGCAGAAAAAACCAAACTAAACCACGTCTGTTTGGTCAAAGAGACCTCGAAGTTCTGTTAGAGCCAAGTGAGGTACCCACACATGGCACACAGGGGTGCACACAACTGCTTTGACTTCTAGTTCTTAGCTATTCCCTCTCTAAGCACATTTTTCCAAACTGGTTTTTGCAGGGGTTTGTAAGACAAGTGGGTTTGAGGAAGAAGTGTGAACCTTTGGAAGTTATTCCAGAAACTGTGTCAAGAGAAGCTCCCTATAGAGCTAATAACCAAGAGCTGCATTTTCATAGCTCACAAAATCTTTCCCGTCATTTCCATCTAAAATCCGTCCCACTGTAAAAAGGGAAAATAACTGCTTAGATAAGACTTTCTGGATGACATGGAAGATTTTATCTGTCTGCTAACAAACCTGAGTATAAAAATAACACCCAGCACTTAAGGGTTGAATTAATAGTAGGAGCACATGTTGCACTAGAACTAATCCAGGCTATTACAGCTATAATGCTGAAGTCAAGTGGCACACATGTTTTCAGCAGTGGATTATTTCAGAAATTTCCTATAAAACTGCAGAGCTTCAGCACAAACCGCATAGAAAACTCAAAGATAAAAAATTCTTTAAACTCACTGAAAATTCCCACTAAAAGATCTTTTCCGTGCAGAGAAGGAAAGAATATTTACCTCCATGCCATGTGAGATCAGAAATCTTTATGGGTTTTACAGACTGAGCGATACTAAACTCCTACAGGAAACTCTTTAATCTTGTGTGCATCAAGGGATACCTTGTGCTCTCTCTCCAGATAAATTCTACAACTGGAAGGTTTGCTGCTGAGAATTCTGCACTCAGAATTCCTATACCCCTTGCCTTCACAGTTGTAGTGACATCCTTTTCCAGAGCAAAGACAGTTTAAGTGTTGATTTTAAAGAGATGATCCTAGTTCTGTGCTGATGTGCTCTGTGGATTTTTGTATGATGTCTAGGAAAATGTGTGAAGCACACGTTTCATTCGTGTGAATGTTAGAAGCCCCCGAATCCAGCATAACCCTGAAGCCAGCCCTCTGGGCTTGAGGTGGAAGCAGAGCAGCAGCAGGATTTCCTCAGTTAGGAAAACTTTCTGACTGTGAGGAGGCATCATTGTATCTCATCTCAGGACATGTCAACACATTACAGTTTAGTAAAGGTGAAGTTGCAATGGGCTGGCCACGGAACGAATAGTCAGGGTCAGAGCAGTTCCCTGTGTGATCTTTCAGCGGGCTGTGAGCAAGCTGAAATGGTTATTTCACCAAAAACCATAGGCCTTAATGCACAGGGAAGGGAAAGCCCAGGTAAGTACAAATCCTGTTGTTCCCATGTTTGTACCAGAAGATTTGTTATTTCACTGTGCCCTTTAGCGAGTTCCTCGCCTGAGGACTTGGATTACAGCGCTATAGTTCCCTTAAACAGTTTGCAGCTAGAGGCTGTGGAGGAGCAATTAGTCAGTTTTAAATAAATTACTTTGAAAGTTAAATTGTTCCTTATTGCAGTCGGTGTGCTGGTTTTTTAAACACAGCACTGGAGCTGTGCTCATGGAGTTCTTTGAATCCGAAAAAGAGCAAGTATTGATTCATTAGATTAATATTTTAAACTTAGAAATATGCAATTATAGATACTAGTATTTGTTCGTGGAACTTGGATTGAGATGAAAAATTAATTGGCTTTAATTTCATTTGTAAATATCACTGAAGCTGCAAAATACTCCTTTGCTTTTCATTTGCTCAGCTCTTTAAACTCTTCCTCGGGGACTGTTTAGTGATTGCAAGTCATCGATATGCTGGAGAAAATGCCCACGCCTGGAAAATAATGTTCAGTTTGCAGTTGTGCCGAGGCCTGTTGCCCAAAGATACAGAAGTCTGAGCTTATTCCCTGGGTTTGTTCAGATGTGCAGAGTCAGTGACTGTAAGACTTCAGGTGCAGATCAGACACATTGCTACAGACCCAGAGATTTCCAGAATAAATGGAAATTGCAGCAGGAATGTGACGTGCCGGTCTCTTTCTCCTTCTCACACCAAAGTGCTCAAGGGTCAGATTTTCACGGACGAGACTTCATCAGTCATTTCTCTGGCTTGTTTGTAAATCAGTGCCTTTTTTCTTTGTAGTCTGGAGAACGCTCAGTATCCCTATCAACTCTACATTGCTCCTTCCACCAGCAGCACAGAGAGGCCCAGCCCAAACGGTCCCGACAGACCCTTTCAGTGTCCCACGTGCGGGGTCCGCTTCACTCGCATTCAGAACCTAAAACAACACATGCTTATCCACTCAGGTAAGAAACACCACTGCTCCCCAGAATTCCTGCTGCACAGCCTCGCTCTGCAGCAATTGTAATAATGCAGGTTTTTCACTCACCTGCCAAGTGCTCGAGAATTGATTTCAGAAAGACTCGGTAGAGGTTTGTCTCGGTGAATGCTTGTTTTGATCCTTGGAGTCTGACTGATAGTTGTGCTCGTGGATGATTAGCATTTGTGTGGACTGAAAAAACCTGATTGCCTGGAACTCATCAGGATAAGTCATTTTCCTGAAAAAGATCTGAGATGAAATAAATTATACTTGGCCCTTTTATTGCACTAAAGAAGTAGATTGAAATTCTTCCTCTGCCATGTCGTAATTCTCTGCTGTGTTTTAGAGGAGACTTGCAACCACAAGAAAGCATTACCTATCTGTGTCCTTGCATTGAAGAATGTTGTATGCTTTTGGATCTCAGAATTTTTGGAGGGGATTGCAGGACAACTCAGTTGGTTTGATAATCACTTTAGCTCCTACAGCTAGCACAAGCAGCCAAAAGTTTGTGTGAATGCCTCCTCTGGGCCTTGATCCCCAAATTAATTTTGATTTCTAACCAAGCATGAACTCCCCAATGTCTTTGCTATTGGTTTTTGCGAGACTTGTCAGCATTATCTGGCAATAGCATTGACATTTGAGGGAATAAAGGGAATATTGAAGAGTTATTGCACTTGGGCACTAAGCCTCATGTTTTAGCATCTCCTGGTTTGAGTCTGACTCTTACCTGCACACACACAGGCTGTATCATTCTGGGACAGAGCAGCCACAACTGAAAGGGTCTAATTTTTTCACTGTCAGCAATTATTTGTCAAATCCTTTCAAGCAAAATAACCAGATATGTGTTTAATACTTTAAAAAGCAAATTCTGTGGGCATATCGGGTGGGAAATGATCCCGAGCCTGTTGTTAAAATCTGACAGCAAAGCATCTCTGGCCAACCTGTCAACTGGCAACCCCTGGGTAAAGCTGGGAGAGATCTGAATAGCTGCTTTAGAATAATTAACATGCAAAAGAACTCTCAAAGCTTGTAAATGTTGAAAGTGTTTTCACATGAGCAAAATGGCTAAAGAGATTTCCCTCAAACTACCAGAGGAACTAGATGCCCTTGGACAGTAGGAAAGCAGGAAAAGTTTGAGCTCCACCAGACCATATTCCAGTTTGTTAACTTGTTTTCACATGCTTAACAGGGCGTTTCAGTGTAACCTTAACTACAGCTTTCTCTGTCTAAAAGCCCTCAATTAAAAGTTCACCTTCTGCTTTGAAAGTAAGGACAGCAGAGTGAAAGACTGGGGGAATTAACAGGAAGGGCTGATGCACATTCAGCCTTTTGAAAAAATCTTTTTTATTCCTTGACAGCCCTATTATGAATAGAGCTCCATATTCCAGATTCTTAGCCTCGTGTTTGGATTTTCCCACTTTCTGGAGTTCAGACTTTTTATTAATCAGAAGGTTTTGGTGACTCAGACTTTTATGGTGTAATAGTTCTGTTTGTGTCATTACACACTCAGCCACTGCAACATGTCGCAGAGCTCATACGGTTTTGGGTAAGAAATGAAAAATGAGCTCGGAACTGAATTTCTAAATTAATACAAGAAAAAAATGAGAGGCACGAAGCTAAACTGTCTTAGAGAGCTGTCTGTCATGCAAAGTTGCCAAAAATTCTTGTAGAGTGTATTGGTTTTGCTTGGCCTGG
>VZTA01027727.1:10322-48717 GCA_013398855.1 Mohoua ochrocephala | reverse complement strand
GGCTTCAAATGATCTGGTAATATTTGCAAAACCAAATAATTCTTAAAAATTAAACTTAAGACAGCTAAGAAAATGACCATGCATACAAATGAGAAAAAGCCTGCACTTACAGTTCTATTGCCTTGTTCCACATGATAACATATCCAGAAAGAATGAAGGACTCAATATTTACAATGTGTGTATTTCCTCTCTCTGTTCCAACATAAAGCCATTTACTCTGGAAAGGTAGATGGCAGTAAGTAATCCTGGAAAAGAAAAAAAACAAAACAACAAAATAAAAGTGACTGAGTATGGCATCAACAACATTTTTTAACAATTTTACAGCTGAAAGAATTATTCTTTCCATTTTATAACTCGAGAAAAGCCTGCCCAGCAGGCATTCTGAAGAATGTGCAGGTTCTGGGGATCATCTCCAGGAATATCATAAAAGAGAACATGAAACAAAACAGGACCATCCTGCCTGCCTATATTAAGGGCGGGAAAAAAGAGATGCATCACTTGAGCACTGAACTAAGTCTACCTTCAAGAGTATGTAAATTGCACTTTGATGGTATTCAAGACTCTCAAGGAAGGCTTTCTTATTTCCTTTCTTAGAATAAGCAGATTATCCAGTTGAACAAACAGAGTTTTGTGGACATCAGTGGAATTCATGTTTTGTACAACAGAAGTGTAACACCGTAATTCACACAAGAAAACATTCATTTATTTGCCATCTGGAAGACTAGGGCCTTATCTAAGAGCCTTTATCAAAACTGAATTATCACAGACACATTGAATCCTACACTCACATTACAAGGTGATGAACAAGTGCTACATCAGCTTGGAAAGATGTCATGACAATTTCTCATGATAATATATACAAGTTTTCACAGATGACAAATGAGCAGATTCAGGTTACTTTCGTGTTATGGTTATTATATAGATATTACATACATTCAAACAAAACTAGATCTAGATGAGATGCAAAAACATTTGCTACTAAAATATAAGTGAATGCATGCTGCCTACAGAGACTGAAACTTAATCCAACCTTATGGCACAGACTTGTAAATTTTGACAAAAACCAGGTATTTTGCTTAGTATGTCATCTGTCATTATATTTATCACTCAGTTCCACAAACAGGTTATTTCTGGCTTTTATATATGAAACTGATTTATTTTTTTCCTTAGCACCTTCAACCACCAAAAAAAGTACATAGAGTATTTAAAACCATGCAAATTTAAAATTTTCATTCTTATGGTACAGCAATCTTTCTGAATTTATTATGAAGGAGTGAGAGGGGTGTTGGCAATCTTTCAGTAATTTGGCTCTCTCAGTCAAGTAAAGTCCTCTGAGTAGAGCATTTGCCACCCTTTAAGGAATTGTTCAACAATTATACAAATTAAATATACTTTATGTAATTGTTCCCTGCAAAGTACTCTCAACAACGAAAAGGTTCCAAACAGATTATACACAGTATTTGCATAGTTCTGTAGTTTTCAGAGTATCTAATAAACTGTCAGTACATTTAATGCTAAATTCATTCAAGTGAGGAAAACTACTTTTTTTTTGTACGTATGCATCACACTGGATTGAATACAGTTGAAATATGGAGTCTTCACATTTTAATTCATGGGGAAAATTATTGTGGAATCATGGAACCCAGAATAAGGCTTACCCTTCACAGAAATCTTGTTTTGTTGATTAAAGTGAGACTTACATATGAGACAGGCTTTGTTCTGCCCAGCTGGACAGAGCTAAATTATACCATCAGTTGTCTAATTTTGGCAATAATTCTGGAGCCTTTAGTGGAAAGAGCACCAAGTTTTTCAAGATAATTGCTTTGAGAATGGGAGTTATATTTCAGTATGCATAACTGAAAATGCCTTCAAGCAGCAACACAGTACTGATATTGTGGGTGCAGTCAGACCAACAAAGATCCAACAGAAACAGTTGCAGAAGGTATCTGTCACCTACATAATCCTTGATGGAGTTCAAGCTATTAGCTTTATTCTTCTGCTCCTAACAGGTGCAAAGAACCATTTGCCCTTTTGACTTTATAGTTTCAAATGGGAAGCTGTTTTTCACAATCCTTCCTGATCCTTTTCCTTTAAACTAAACAACCCATTTTCTTTTGCTTTCTCTTCAGGTGCACCATTTCCTTCACTTCTGGTTAAATTCATATTTAGTCCTTTTATTTTTTTTTGTTTTATTTCTTGCATTTTTGTACTATCTCTACTCTTCTTTCTTGCACTGCAAAGCATATGGGTGCTTTGTTAGGTCCAAGCCCATAAAAAACTTCTCTGGTTGATAAACTCTCTTCATCACTTCATGTTGAAGCTCACTCAACACTTATTTGTAGTAAACTGTTAAATTACAGGAAGAGAAGGTAATTTTGACTTGAAAATGTTGAAAACATAGCTGTCTAGTGACTGACAAAAAATCATGAGCTCCAAAGTGAACCCTACTTGACTTGAATGTTGCTACTCCAAATTATTGCACTAGTGTCATCAGACTAAACAGGTTCAAGTCCACCTAGGACAATGCTATTTTACAGTCCTCTGTTCAATCCCTTCACAACCCAGAATGGGGTACTGCAGAAAACTCAGTCTCCCATGTGCAAGAATGAATCCAATTGATTATGAATAAAGTTTCAACATCACCTCACACACTGCTTGAGGCTGCTTTGGGCTGCTTTTTTTGTTTGAGATTTGCTTCTACGGCATGATCTCTAGGACACGCTGCCACAACAACCAACAGACTAAGTGGGTGTCTGCATTCCCAGATATTGCATGTCCTCTGTTTGCCTACCTTAGGTTTAAAATTCCAAGAACATAATGCTTTAAGAACAAGGTCCTACAGCAAGAGAAAAACCAGACTAATGTGGTAACTACTAATAAGTAGTTAGGCCATAAGTTACTAGACTTAACATCCTGCTGGCTTATCTGAAATTCCAGACACCAGTCACTACTAAGTCTGGATGTACAATATGAAGGACCAAAAGAGAATTAGGTATTGTTAAAGAACGAAAAAAATGCACCATAGCCTTGCCTTTTACTAAGATCAGCTACTTCCTCTTAAATAATTTCATTTTATTCTGACAAAGTTATGGGACAGGCAGATAAAAAAGTATTCTTGCATGTTCTTTCTTCCACAAAGAAAACTACCCTATGAGTCTTCATTGTTTACCCAAACTGTTATTAGACATTATGAAATGTCTAATTATGAAATGTATAAATGTCATTATGAAACCTTTTGCAGTATGTGAGCTTATAAGAAAATGGTATTCCCTTAAAGACAATCCAGGTATGTAACAAACCTACCAGAGCACAGGGATGCCTTGGCATTTTAACACAATGCATTGCTAGGCTTCACGAAACAAAGCCATATGATTTTCATACTCTCCTAAAACTCTGCACTTCTCTATTTACATATTTTACATTATGTAAATTAAATTCAAACTGCTTTATATATTATTGACTTTTCACTTCTACAGAAAATATTAACTTGACTTTGAGGCTTGGAAGCTTTGAAGCAAGACTCAGATTTTTAATGAACATCTCACATCTCAGTAAGTACTGAAATTACATAACGATTTCTTCAAGAGAAAACAATGAAGTCTCACACTGTAGTTTTCATTGTGGATGAGAGGTATTCTATTATATGACTCTATTAGTCATATATCCCACAAGCAAATTAAGATGTCCTTTGATGCCATTACAAAAACGAGTCAATACGCCAGAAAGAAAGAAAGGCTATTTTTCTTCTTAAGAAGGTAGGGGTTGTACTGAATTATGTCAGTATGAAGTGCTTCTGACAAAGTTTAATCAGACTGTCAATCCGATTGAGATAACATGCAACCAAATTAAATGGAAACTTGAGGATTTTCTCAATGTTGATCACTTAACAGAAAGTCAGCCAGACATGTGGACATTATACATTCTTAGCAGCAAACCGCAACATGAATCTTATTGATCGTTACAAGAAATAGCAAAAACCATGAACTGATACCCAAAAAAGGTGTTTCTATTCTGCCAGAACAGTCTGGAACATTGTATCACTTTGCCAAATAACAAAACAGGATACAGAATGTAATTTTTAAAAAATCAAGAGGTACTAGCTAAAACACTTAAATCAGAATTTAGTAAGGAAAACTATTTTGCTAAGGTCCTAAAAACATAACTGAAATTATCTAAGTAATACAAGAGACATAATGGAATAACTGAAAGAGGCATTGTCAAAGCATTGAACTTTATTTTAGAAAGGAATATATTCTGACTAGTAAATCTTGAAAAGGTATATTTTTCAGAAAATCACAGCACTCTACAGTCTAACAACCATGGCCAAAAACTCACTTCATATAGGAGAATACTATAACATTAAAATAATTTAGAATGCTATCTTCTCTAAAGTATTAGTAAAAACTCTCAGATGACTTAAAATAACGTTTATTACATTACTTGTATTTCTCTAAGAAAAAGAAAAGATAAATTTGAGAACACTTCTTTCTGCCTCTGCTTTTTAATTTTTGTTTTTCTATTTTTAGTATGAAAAATTTTCCTGGAACACTAGTGCTGGTGGTGAGTGGGGAGAGCTGCTGAAGCGGGGAGAGTAAATTGCATTTTTGTCAAAATGATAAACAGTTATTCCAAATTAATTATTTAATTGCTCATTCATGGACATCAAAACTGCAATTGAATTTAAACTATGGCTTTTCTTTTTATACAGATAATCTTAAATATGAGCAAGCATAGAAACTGTGTATCCCCTATGCCTAGCACTGACTGGCAGAGGAATTCAGTTTCTGTAAGTTCCTACAGAAAACAAACATCAGCTTGAACTCCCTTTCGGAATCCTACCAAAATAAACTACACTGTCCATGTTCTCAGGAAATATGGAAATCTCACAAATTTACAGGAAAAGAGGGAGATAAAACATGAAGGAGCATTAACCTGGGAACATGAGCAGCTGACAGGAAGCAAGCCCAACAGCTGCAAGGCAGGCCAGTCATGGTCCTGGCCCAGCCTTCTGCTCTCAGTGACTCCTCAGGGACTGCCACTGCCTCACATCCAAATTACAGAGCATCGCCCCAGCATGGATGAATTCAGCTGCTGAGAAAGTTGATCACCTTCTTAAGAAAGTTATGGCTATCGGAACTCTACCTTTTCATTGCAGTGATTATGGCTCTCCTGACTCCAAAGATTTTCTCCAGCATCCTCTGATGCTTTCAGTACTCTCCACTAATTTATGCTATTTCCTCCACCTGGTCATCCCCAAAAGCTGTTCTCTTGGCACTGCCACCTGACAGACTGGGCATCATCCCTGGTACTTGCCAATGAGGGGCTGATGTTATGTCAGGTCCTCTTTCAAAGCAGCTCTTTTTTGAGAGGAGTCTGTGGCCTGTGTAGCCTTCAATGAATTTTCACAACAGAGGAAAACCACTGCATAAGCCCTTCCCTTCCTTCTTGACATCTGCAGGATTTCTTCACCCCAACAATGAAAACTACAGCTGCTGAGGGTGCCCCAGGACTTTGTACCTCTTCTCCCTCCATCAGCAAGCACAAATTATTTCCACCCAATTTATTTTCTTCCCTCATACTCCCTTAATCTTTTGGTAATTTTGAACAAAACTAATACAAAACAAACCACACCAGACTCATCCAGTGCCCCTCCCTCTCCAGTGGTTGAAAGTGGACTGAGATAGCTTCTGGCTAGCCAGTATTCTCAGGCAGTGTAAGGTTACTTTGCCGTCAGTTCAGCAGAGAACATTCAAGCTGAGATTATTGCTTTAAGTCACAAAATGGACACGGGAAGATTCAGACAGATATTCAGGCAAAGTAATTTGCAGCTGACCTGAAGTGCCTAAACAGAAGCACAGGTTAAAGCTACTGACAATGAAAAAAAGGAGTTGCTTCTAGCAGATCTAGCAAAGGATGTAAATGATGAGCTATTTGGCCTCTGGAGGTATTTAATCTTCTTCCTGGTCTATATATAAATTTGGAGTTCATCAGCACGGTAAGACATAAAAAACATGTACAGCAGCAGCCATTCATGCAGCCTGCCATCCACATGATGTGATGTGGTCTCAGCAGATGGCTGTGCAGTTCCCCAGACAGATGTGAACTGGGTCTGTGCACATTAATAACAACATTTCCTCTGCAACACGGGGTCTTGTTATATACCAGGAAGTCCTAGGAAGGCAGAAACCCAAGATGAACTCCATTGCTATGAGTTCCAGTGTTTAACTTTCACTCTCATTTTAACTTACTTGGAGAGTATGCAAAGTCTCTAGGGCTGATGTAAAAGTACAGGAAATATTTTAAATTACTAACTGGCTGACTAAGAGTCAAATGAAATATAGAGCAGTTCAATACATCTGGAGAGTTTCTTCCTTTCAGGGTCTTGGTGATACTAATCACAACATAAATATTTCTCCTATTCAAACTAGATTCTCCAAATACCATATAAGATAATTTCAAAAATTTATAGCAGCCTGCACACACAGATCCTAGTGGAAAGTGAATGAACCAAACATGCCTTTGGACTGATACTTGGAGTCAAGCTGCTTTCTAAAAACAGATTTAGTTTTAATTTAAATTAAGAAAAATCTTCTCTTTCACGTAAATTTTTTGCTTGCATTAACAGTCAACCTTTATTTTGAATTAAAATCAGTTGATCTGTCTTGTTTTATGTTTTAATTACTTACATAGAAGAAAGTGAAGTAGAGCTAAAATCACATTGAGCATAAATTGCATTGCATCCTGGCGACGTCATAACATAGGATAAACCCCATTGCTATTTACCAATATCTGGACACAAGAGGAATAGGAAGGCAAATAATATTCTCAAAATACTGCATGAACAGTTCTGTCTCTGGATTTTTTCCAGAGTGCTACACAGACTGCTCAGATATCTGCTGTTTTAAGACTACAGTGCATACACTGCAAATAAAGGTGATGGCAGGACTGGGTAGGTGAAGAGTATCTAATGAGAAGTGTAAGAATTAGGACTTAATTCTATTTTCCCACCAAATTCAGGGCTGAATGTGACTATTCTGTTTATACCTACTCAGTGAATTATCTCTACCAATAAATTCTAAGTTATTAATGAAAGTCACAAACTATTTACAATTAAAAACTGTGAAAGAAGTCATCATTTAGCTCACGTATCACTGTGCCTACTTCCCAACTGAACCACCAATACCTGCAGACAGTGGGACCACTTGAAGACATTACTTGAGCTTACACCTCGTAGTCTGTACAAATCAGTGTTTTAAAGAAAGACAGTAAAATGAATTGCTTTGCACGAGACAATTTAATACACGTTCCTTACAAAGAAACGTGAATGAAAAATGGAGTCAAGGCAGCAGTAACAGCTACTTTCTAGACCTATACTTCTACTTGCCAACGTTCCTTTCAAGTTTGGTGTCTCAGAGTACTCATCTTACCCAATCAGCCCACAGAACAGTTTTATTTGTCTTCATTTTATACTGGTTTAGATACAAGCAGTCATCACAGTCACTGCTGCTTGTACAACAGCAATAATTTGATTTGTGGATTGGAATGTAAGAAATGAACCTTTGGGGTTCCTCTCTTCTGTTTAATACTGATTTAATCTGATTTCTTCAAATTAACTACCACTTGAGCTAGAATAAATTACTATAAGATACCTCTTGATTTAAAGAATGTCAGTGATGGGAAATTTTCTATAAATGCTGAGGTACAACAAATCAGGATTCCACCTCTAAACCATAATTTCAATACAAATTATCCTAAGCAAAGTATACTTCTAGCTATTTGTGAACATCCTGCATATAATTACGACACATCCTTCTCCGCCTCCCCTTCAATTTCTGCAAATTCTATGCAGAAGAAATGTTAAGAAAACATTTTCACTTTAGAGTTTCATTTAAGACCAACAGGCTCAAATAGTGCTGAGATATCTAACACAATTATTTATTTTGACAAAGCAAAAAAGCTTATGCAGCTATTTTCCATCAAATTATTTAGACATGACATCTGGCTGGTGGTCCATTGCTGCTTTCAATGTGTTTAAGATACAAGCATTTTTTATGGTGCCCCTTACCTGAAATATTATACATAAGCAACTTATAAGAATGAGGAATACAAGAAGCACAAGAAAAATATGTAAAATTTTAGGAAACGCAGCTGGAAAACTATTTCTTTCTCAAAATATTTGGGGTTTGTCCCTCCTTTTTCGTTGAATCTATTGGCACATTCTGAAGCATTCTGATTTTTAGAAATTGGGACTGATAATTAATCCTTTAAAGTGTTAAAAACTAAAATACAAAGTGCAAGGTAAAGTACTATTAATAGCATATTCCATTTCTTGTTCCCCTTCTTTTCTGTTAAAACAATTGAGAATAAAAGGCTGTTCCTCTGTTTCTTCAAAAGCCAGAACTTCCTATGTAAACCTTCTGGACAGGGGAAATAACCCTAAAAGCCTGAAGTTAGGCCCATTCTTGACTTGTGAGCTTACTATTTCAAATGAATTTGCTATCACAACTGTAGTAAATAGTTTACAGTATTTTAAAAATACTTGTTTTGAGAAATGCTCATGTTAACCACATAAAACATCAGTGTAGCAACTATAGGAACATTTGTAACGGGTGTCAACATAAATTATTTACAAGCAGTTAACTCAAACTTAAAAAGAACCTAGAACAAATCAGAAAAAGCATGTTCAGGAATATATTAGACGCATTCCATTTGATTAAATTAGTAAACCCAGAGATCTCCCTTGAATGAAGACTGAATTTATGTACTTAGATAAAATCATATGAGGTTATTATGAACTCTTTACAAGGACAGTCAAAGTCTACAGCATGCCACAGGTCCTTTGGTTTTTCCCAGTTTTATTTCTTATAACTAACCTTCTTACAGCTCCATAAAAGGTCACCCTGACCTATCCAACATGCCACAACACAAGCAGAAAGACAGCTGCACTATAACTTCCTGTAAGATACAGGCACTGAAATTCCTACCCTCTAAGGCTATCTGCAGTAGCACTGCAGCAAGTTATGGGCGTTACTGGAGCTCAGGAACAACTTAGAAGTCCCACTGTGCAAGGGGATGACAAATTTTGTAGCCTGTGCTACTAATAATTGTTTCATGTTCAGAATGACAGATAATTGCTCTTCTTTCTCTTGGGCAAATGCACAGCTAAGAAATACCCTCTTTTGTCAACTCTGTCATGGTTTTGACTGCAAATTCTTTGGAGTGTCTTACCTGCAGGAGCAGGATCTGACAGTGACAGTGACACACTCTCCCTGGCTAGATCTTTAGTATTACACAACAGTAATGCCAAGGATTGAACAGGTGTAACATGAAGACTTGGTCCCAAGAGAAAAAGACAAGGAAATTACATGGAAATGTGCTTCCTTAAACAGAAAAAGCTGCTGGAAGAAACCAGCGTACTTTTCATTGACTTCTAATTTGTTTCTGATGCCGACTCAAGGTCATTACACAACAAAAATGAGAATAAAAAGTCCACAAAATCAGTGAGGTGAGCAAATTAATGAAACAGGGTTGGAAAACAGACTCTTGCTCTCATCTTCAGGGAAAAGACAATGTACATGATTTTTCTCTTGTCTACTGGCTTGTGAAATCACTATTTCGTATTTGTAATACTTCACTTGTCCTTCATAAATTTCTTTGAAGGTTAAGTAAAAATGGGGTTGTAATACCAAACACACTGACAGTGATGGGCAATACAGAGCACAGTAAGAGCCACTGAGTTTCTTAGCAATGAAAGAAAGCCAAATAACAAAGGATGGAACAGGGAGATGATGTTCTCAAAAGAGAAAGTTTTTGATGTATTTCTTTCATTGATTTTGTAGCATCTGCATTAAAAAACCCCAAACACCTAAGGGTAGAGTTTCTCTCATCCCTTCACCCAGTACTGAATACATAAATCAAAAATGCAGTTTTTTGTTTCCCAATCTCATAGTTCCAAAAAAGTAAATTGGGACCTAGCTCAAAGATGAAAGGTTGAAATGTGTCTTTTGTTCAACAGCTTGACTTCACAGGGCTGTTAGAAAAGTAAACTAAAGCTACGTTAGTATTTCACCCTCTGCTAGCTGCACCATACACAAATCTGTGTTTATCAGACATTCTTACTAAAATAAGTTTAAACCCAATTTTATATCAGTCTCAATCAAGTTATTTTGAATGACACACTAAAATCGGGACAAGACTGAAATACTGAAATTGACTTCAAAGAAAAAATAATTTTACATGTGTATGCTTTTTCTCTGTATGCATGCTTTTTTTCTTAACAGCTTCCATCAATTAAAATCATGTAGACTTATTGGAGACCAGCTGTTCTCATTTGTTGCGCTTCAGTAGACAGGGACTCTGTGATTAATGGTCCTTGTTTTTCTGCAATCTGCAGTCTCTCTTCTTTTCCTGCTCATGTACTGTTTAATGATATAATCTCAACACTGACATTACTAACTCTATTTCTGATTTACTGGAATAATGCCCAGAGTTTATTGTGACAGAAGGAAAAGTATCCTAAATCATTGCATTGGGTTCTTGCTTGAAGCTGACATGTGTCTGGGCAGGAAAGAGGTGGTGTGGTTTCCAAGAACAAAATTACTTACTGCAACTGAGCAGGAGCGTGTTCTTCACCGCTCTGAGATATGACTGGAAACCTAATATAACAAAGGTCAAAGGAAAGATCTGAACAGAACTCTGAGAGATGTCTCAAAACTCTAATTTGAAAACTTCAAAGGAGAAAACCATATCATTCCTGTATCTACACTATAACTGTAACAAGAAAATTCAACTGTTAGTGTGGACTGTTCATGCTGCCTGAACTTGCTTACATTTTAAAAGCCATCTCTTTTTTTTCTTTTCCTGTTGTCTAATATGATGCATTTTTGTATTACAGTATTGGGCCTCTCATTTGTTGTGACTGAGACCATGAAACACAGTTGTTCAATGTATAGCTGTGAGTATATATTTCAAATTTTGCTATCCTGGCCTCAGAGCAATTTGGCAACATAGCTGCTATGTGAAAACAACATAACATGTTACCCTGTGTTTTCCCAAAAGAGCATAAATCTACTGACAAATATGCTGTATTTTTTACAAAGCATTAGAAACGACAAGCACACTGCTCAGCATATGATGTAAGGCTTGACAGCATATAGCAACATCATGTCTCCTCATAAGGATTTTTTCCCAGAAGAAAGAAACCAATACAGAAGTTACCTACGCAGACAATCAGATGTGGCCAGGTGACATAAAATTTAAATAATCCAGGACATATTTTTCTTCCATATTGAAGGAAAAACAAAACTTCCCAAAGATGTTTTGCAAAATGGAATTCTGAAAAGATTCTTTTTTTTTCTCAGAGAAATAATACAAGGAACTACAGCCAGAGACCCAAAGGAAGACATAGATTGGAAAAGAGGGGTTTGTCAGGCCCGAGGGCCCTGTACTGGTTTTAAGTCCTCACGTAATCGTGCCAGGTACGCATTTTTCTCCAGCAGTTCTATGGGCCATGATGTTTTCATGTGTGAATGTGTGAAGTGATTGGTTGTAAGTCATCTTTCAGGGGGTTTTTGCCCTTCTGCTATCAAAGACAGCTGCTATCTCTAATTCGGATGTAATTCAAATGTAGCATATTAGGCATTTTGCCCTCAGAGAAGTTGTTTAACAAACACATATAGAAGCAGATACTGTGGCATAATGCATTTCAGGACTTTTTAAATTGAAATGAAACTGACCATAATAATATTGGCAGAATCCTGATGGACTAAAAATTACATTGGGGAAAGACTGTGAAAGCCACCATTAAAAAAACCCAGAGATTCTTAAATTCAAGTTTGGATCTGGATATAAACAGAGATCCTTCTAATATTCTAGAATGAAAAATATGACCAGGACTTCTGTGATCTTATTTTAGAGTAGCACCTACCCTCATGTAATTTAAGCATAAAGAAACCAAACTGGTTTTAGACTAGCCATCTTAAGCTCTTGCAGCACTTTTTCTGCAGTGGCACCAAGTCTCAGATTGCATTACAAATCCCACCCAAGATGGTAAGCATAAAAAACTAAACCTGATAAAGTTAAGCCATGTTGTTATCTATGATGTTCTGACTGTAATGTCATTACTGCTTTCTCACCTATACTTAAAAATACACACTAACCAAGGTTTTGAGTCCTTCAAAATGTTTTGTCTTTCAAAAGGAAAAATTTTGAAAAATTATAGTAGAATATGGAAGTTAGGTTCACCAAAGGTAGGCTATTCCAGAACATTCCAATTATAGGAAATATAGCAAATGTCAAAACTCAATACAGCACTTATAAAAAACATCACTATAAAAGTCTATTTTTAATTTCTACTTTATGCTTGGTTTTACTGAAGAAAGAAAATTTTTATTGGCTATTTGAGAGATTCTCAAGAATTAGTTTTACAGCTGTTGTAATTTCACAAGTGATCTTGGAACTAATACTAATGAAACCTCTTAGGGACACAATATTACAGAGGAAGGACAATCTGCATGAGTGAAGTACAAGAAATGGAATTAAATTTAAAATGCAAAGGGCACAGCCTCAAACTTCAAAGAACTTCCACTTTAGGGTTAGAGCTCATGATACAGAAGTGATGGAAAAAGATAATTTCAATTTTGCTTGTCTTGCTTTGTTTCCACTGTTAAAGGCTTGCACTGAAAAGCAGCACATTCCCTGCCACTAGATAGACATCAGGGAAGAAGTGTAATGGGTGTATTAGTCAATCACAGCAAGACCACAAACGCTGGTACGATGAAGCCACATAAAAGGAAGATGCCATTTTTGCATGCATCAGTAAACATATTCCTGCAGAGATTACAAATGAAAATGGTACTGTCAATGGCCTCAGCACAGATGGGACCCTATCTAGAATATGTTTCCTTGATGAATCATCAGCTCAGACAGAACTGATATGAGAAAAAAGGCCCAAAGAAAACAAAAGGGAATGAAGACAAAAATTTATAAAGGAAAACACACTATCTTCATTTTTGTAGTGAAAAAAAAAAAAACCAACAAACCAAAAAATCAGGTTGTGAAGGTATATGAATGAGCTGTTTATCTGCAAAGGAGAGACAAAATACTTAAAATGCATGACAACGTGGATACCAGAATATCCTATCAAACGAGAATAAAAGAGCCATAAAAATGCATTTAGTCTTGAAGCTGGAAGGTTTCTTTCCATCAGGAGAATGAAACTGACGTGGAACAATTTTCCTGAATAGCCAACAGTGGATTTCAGCTGGAGTAGTTATATAACAGTGCAAGGCCCTGGCTGGGGAACTGCTGCATGTGGAGGAGTTGGTCATCCACACACGAGTGACACCGAGCAGGTGCCAGGGGCTGCGTGTGCAGAGCAGTGTCCAGGCTGTGTCCAGCTGCACGTACCCCTTGGAAGGTGGATAAACACAGGCAGCTTTTGTCACTGAGAAGCCTGCAGGCAGCTCCCGCTTGGTGGTCGCACCAGCAGTGCAGAAGGAAGTTTCAGTGTTAACGTCCTTTCTGTTTGATAGTAGGAATAATGCACACAGCTTTCTCCTTATAAGAAAATCCTACAAGAACTTGGATGACAAAAATGGGGTAACACTTCCTAGGGATGGGTTACCTGCTGACTGAAGGCCTGTGTGATGATGCACAACTCGGGGCTCCCAGCATCTACAGGAATGCCAGACTTCCTATGCTCTTCTCCCATTCTTTGTAGTGCTCGCTCTAATAAATAGCATTTTGAAGCTAACTTACAGGACCTTGAGTGCCTTTCTTACTGGGATGATATGGCACCAGCAACTCTTAATGCAAAACATAGTCAGCTTGTTCATTTAATAAAGGGAGGTATATGAGTTCCCTGGTGTGCAACTGAGGGAACCAGACTGAGGAGGTCCCTTCAGCTCCACTCCACGAGAAGGCTCACATGTTTAAGATCTATTAAAAAGAAAATTTTAGACATCATGTGAATTTTCATTCTATTTCAGTGGAATTGCACAGTCTCATAAATCTATCAAACCAAACCTGTTGATTCTTGGTATCAATGAGCAAATCTATGTTTTGCATTTTCTCTCTTTCTTGATTGCTTAGCTAATCTGTCTTGAAGACAAAAAAACCAGAATGCTTGTGCTTGATTTCTTTTTTTAACCAAGACACTCTTCATTTCAGCTAGGTTGCATGCCACTTTCCAGGATGAGCTTATGGCTCTCATTCATCCTACGGGTCAAGTGCACTATGAAATTTTCCAGAACATGATGTAATACGTGAAAAAAGAATGGGGTTTGGGGTTTTTTGTTTCTTTGGGTCTTTTTGGTTTTGTTTTTGTTTTTTAAAAGAGAAAGCAGAGGTATGTGGTAATTAAATACATGAACATGATTTGGGTCAGTCTCACTGGAGAATCTTTCCAGCCTTTTGTCTTTCTGAAGTGACATTTGACAAAGTTTATTTTCCTGCCCTGCAGTACTAAGGCATAGCCCTCTAGAATAAAGGTTTTTATGAGCTTCAGGAATCTTTTCAAGATCAATAATTGCATAAAAAATTGGGTTTTGAAAACCCTGAGCACCATTCTTTCAAAAGTGACAAATGCTGATGCAAGACCACACTACACATGTAAAACCAACCAACCAACCAACCACTCCCAAAACCAACCACCCCAACAACAACAACCACAACACCCCAAACAAAAACCTGCAGAAGAAAGTTTTGTAATATCTTCATCAAAATGTGGAAGTGAATGCCAATCACATGGCTTCTTTTGGTTTCCTCAGTTTTTTCCATCATCAATCTGAGAAAATTTACATCCTTTCCAGAACTGTGGCATGTTTTTATGGTGAAATATTGCTTTATATTTGAATTCTATGGCTCTTTGCAATAGCTGAGTGCTAGACCACACCATGTAATGAGAATCTGTTTTGTTGTATAGCATGACCATGCAACTGTACAGAACCTTGCTTGATGACAGACCTCTGACTAATTTGAAAGTGCATAAACAGAGTTTGCAGCTGTACACCATTAACCAGGAGGTTAATTTATGAGCAGGCAAGCTATCGCAGGAATCCAGTTCCTTGAACAGGCAGTGAGACAGAGAACCTACTTTGACTAACCCACAAGTTCCCTAACACAAATAAACAGACACAGGTACTGCTGAGACTGTGCAGCCAGTCACCAGCATTCATTCAATAGCCTTTTGCTGTCATTTTGATGAAGTTTATCTGCAAAGGAGAGAGGGAGCATTTAAAACGCTCTTAACAACACAGGACACAAAATCCTGCAAAGATACAGCAAGGCAAATAAGATTCAGCTACTGTCAGGAAGGAATATAGACACAAGAAAAGTTACCTTATTCAAAACCATCCCTTTTTTTTGTTTTGGTTTTGGTTTGTTTTAATTTGTTTCCAAGCATTTAAACAATCATCTTGTTCAAATACTGCAAAATCTCAACTGTAGAAGTCAAATTCCTAATTAATACAAATTAATAGTTAAGAGAACTGCTGTAAAAGTTGCCCCCTTAAAAGGCTCCTCTTGCTCTGTGCCAGCATACCCTTAACACTGAAGAAAGAGTTACAGACCAGAGTCCCAAAGCCAGTTACACAGATTGTGTCCCCTGGTGATTCCCCTCAAAAGGGCGCTTGTGGTATTGTCACAGCATTGGTGCAGAGAGCGTGCAGATGGATTTAAAGACCCCACACTCTGTGTCACACTGTGCTCATGTACACTGCTGCAAGTCAGTGGATAAGCTGCTGCAGCACTGCTGGCTCATTTGCCACACACCAGCCAGCAATGGCTGAAAGGAGAAAGAGAGGAGGGCTGCCCCCCATGTCAGTCAACATGACTGAACCAGCCCAACTTTGAAATGATGGGAGATGAACTGTGTTCCTAAGTGCAACTAGTGCCTGCTGGCTTACAGGACCTGCATTTCACCCTGCAATCCTTGCTGGTTTTCCTCCCCCAGCTGTGCTTATCTTAAATGGGAATATGTAAACTGTTGTATATTTAAAGCTGTACTTGCTGAAGTCTGCTCTGATTGTATTAAAAATAATGAAGGCCTATAATAGTTTCCAGTGGTTTTGCTTAATCCTAATGTTCTTTGCAGCACATAGAGACAGCGTCTAGTTCCAGTAGCTGAGTTATTTATTTTGCCTAAAATGCCTACTGAAGCTGAATCTGCATCTCCTATGACATCAAGGAAAGAAAAACAGGTACTAACATATGGAAGGTGTCCACAATTTTAACCTTCAAAAACACTGAGGAGATTCTTATAGAGTGTTTACAGAGTTTAAAATGTTTCACCTGTCCATCCTATTTGTAAAAGAAACCATAAATCATATATTATCAACCATATGCTACTGTCAAACATGTCTTTGAGTAACTGTCTTATCATTACAGCTCTTGGTATGGAGCCAAGCACTGAAACACATTGCTTACATTTATATTTTCTTCAAAGTTCTTAATGCATTGTATTACATTCCAATTATAGCAAAAGAAATCTAAGATGATTACTTTGTATAAAATGAATACATATTTCTGGCGAAGACGTATAATTTGCTGAAGTCCAAAAAAGTCCAAAGCATTACACTGTACGACAGAAAATACCAGTTTGCCATTATGTCTCTTCAGTGTTCTTTCTACACTTGCTCCAAAGAGACACTTAGTAAAGGAACAGTGAATTATGAATTATTATTGCTAGTGCTGCATCATCATTAGTTTAACAGTAGGACAGAAGAAGAAAAAACTAAATCTGGAGAGGCTATAACTCTGGTTTAACGGCTATAAAGGTAAACTTTTTTAGTGAACTATTATTCATAAACCATTCAGAGTCTTAATATTGAATGTTACATATTAAGTGAAAGACTACTGCATGTAAGTGTTTTTTGCTCTTTACAGCTATGTTTTTACCAACATCCACAGAAAAAAGCAAACATTTTTTACTTTCGTGGGAGGGAGAGAGGGGATATATATATGTATGCACTTGGGGAAACTTGACTCAAGTAATTGCAGAAACCTATGCAGAAACACTGCTAAAGAGCAGATTTTAGTCCATTATCCTGCAATCTTAAATGTCAAGAAGCAGAAGCAAATTGCAAATTAAACAGTTCAACTATATGATGACTGGTGCATTGCGAGTAATAGCCAAAGACTTAAGTAGCATTCATCCATCTAACAGCTCTATGGTTCATGCACCAAATACTATAAAAACTCAGAATAAACTGATTCTACATGAAAGCTAATTAATCAAAGTCAAATAAAACAAGCAAGCATTTGGAACAATAAAATTATCTTCATCATCACAAGCAGATAAAATATTAGAATTTTAAGTGCATTATAGTGCATCAGTTCATGAAGTAAATCTGCCATTTGTTAAAAAAAAAAACCTAAACCAAACAGTGTATCAAGGAGACAAACATGCTGGATGAATAAAATTAACATTTTTTAGAATCCTGAAGAGAGACATGCAAATAGAAAAATTTGAAGGATTCCCATGTTCCATTTTCATAGGTAAAATGCATCTGAACAATTTTCTGTTTGGCTCTGTGAAAGCCACCTAATCTAAAAGTAAGCTATATAATAACTGATCTTATAAGAACTAGCCTTTGACTTTCTAAACACTCCCTTGTATAGCGTTTTTCAACACCTTACTATTTTTGAAGACATGCATCAATATTTTAAAACCTATTTTCTGTCAACAAGCATTTCTCCCCATTTAAGAAACATGAAAACCAACTTGTTCACTGGATCACAGACTTAAGACAAAACGATCTCTATTCAGTACGAATCTTGCCTCCTCCTAACCTCCACCTGCAAGAAGAGAGGGAAGGATGAAAATGAAGTACTTTCAACTGCTCCCACAGTGAGGAAAACATTACTTTTTGGAAGACAGATCTTTGAATTTCTTGAAGAAAATCAATTTTGATCTTACCATTTTATCAGCTTCTCAAGTTGCCCTTACATCCATTTTGTCATGGACTTCATATAGCTAAGGCAACCATTACCTCATTCACTGTTTCTCTGACCATCACATAATTTATAGCTTCTTTTCTTTAACACCAAAAATATATTCAGAAAAAAATAAAAGTTCTCTTTTAGACTTAGCTCTATTAGGCATATAAATGTTCCAAACTGAGAAGGTTAATTAGAGCTTTAGCCTTACTTTTTTGCTACTTGCCCAGAGGCTTATGTTGAATTTTACATGCTAAATGTGTAATTGAGCTTAGAAAATCGAAAGTTAGATGATTTAAAATAAATTTATATGGACGTAAAAAGAAAATATAATAAAAATGAAGAGGTTTCATTCTGAAGCCAAATGCTTGAATAATAACCAAAAAACCAACCAGAAGCTTAGGGCAGCGCTAGAGAACCCTGAGAAGAAATGAACTGCCTGCAATGTTATTTCTTCATATTTATGGAAAACTCTTTTTTAATTTAAATCTGGACTTACTTTTTTTGACAATATTATATTGCAGGATATTTGCCTCACAGCCTTTGATGTGCTAATAAAAATTATTTAAATGGCAGCAATTGAACCAGTTACATGAAATATACATAAAAGAACTAGCAGGGTATTTTTTACTCACAACTTACTAGATTTTGATAAAAGGCAGTACAGTTAGCAATGCATTTGTTACAAATAACTACATTTTCAGATTAGGATCTTGCACCTCGGTTCAAAAATGTCATTAGAGAAAATCTGGTTTTAAGCAAAGTTTTCCAGTATTCTAAACAACTCCATTGCAAATATTTTGCCCAATGTTTCATTTCAGGGTGTCAGACAAAAAAGAAAATTAGGTAAGTGTGATGACAAATGTTTTGCTAAGTGTGATGACAAATGTTTTGCTCTTAGCAAAGGACTAATGTGTGTGAGTTTCTTTTAGCAAGAAATGTTGATAAAATATTGACCAAGATAATGGTTAATATCTCTGAAGAGAAGGCAGAGATGAACAGAGGCTGCATTCTCAGAAGCAATGCTTGGTAAGGTTGTATGTCAGATTGCTGGCTGGGAGAGTTCGACCACGATGTACTGGAATAACTTCTATGATATTTAGATTTATCAATGACAAATTGTGAATAATGCACCTACCTGATGAGAATACCAAGATTCAAACACTTCACCATATGTAAAATGATAACTGACAGTTCAGAAGCAGCTAGAAACGCACACATAATTTTTCTTTTTTATTTTCCCTCACGCAGTCCCAAACCACTTGATACACTTTTGCTATAGGTTACAAACTCTTTGGCATCAGGCTGTATATTTCCCAGATTATTATGCAGTACTTCCCACTACAAATCATGCACCTCGGTGACATTTTCGTGCAAATATGACTTGTATCTGGATAATAAACAACAAAGAAAAATGCATTTTCATAATAATTTTCAGATTTGCTGCAGCTAAAGATGTGATGGGTCTGTTTACTTCACAGCTCTGGTGAAGTACTGGGATCTTTCCCCACTGCACAAGCAAATATATAAATATCAGAAAAAGTTGCTGCACCTTAATAAACACTGAATGTACACGCTAAGAGAATGAAAGTATGAGTGAAATTTCCAACTATAAACAACTGCTGCATTTATGCACTGAATCTTGGTCTCCTGACTACTGCCCTAATTCCTTAATCGAAACTTGAAACTTTTTCTTAATATTAATTGAAGTGTAGCACTGAAGTTCTGTGACATCATATCAGGTTTTACTTGGGTGACTAAACACAGATTGAAGTGCTCAGCTCCTGTTTGAGTTTGAAAATTACAACCACTCATCTAATCTACTTTCAGTAGGGATTCCTACAATTAGGTACTGATAAAGTAAGATTGATAAAAACACTCTGATTCACTTGACACTTACCAGAGTTTCCCAAATTCACAAATTATTTCTCCTAAACTTCCAGTATTTTACAAAAATAAAATTATTTCAAGGTAAAGAAAATAATTATTACCCTCATACAGCCAGTTGAAGTATTCTGTCTATTACTGAACAACAAATCAGCCAAAAGTGAGTGTTTGTGCCCAGTCTGAAGAAAAAACATCCATATTACTGTTCACACCAGTTCATGCAAATAGAAGTAAAATGAAGAACATTTTGGCAAAAAGCAGACCAAATTTTTCTAGTTCTGAGAAAGCTGCAGAAAGAGAAAGTGAAGTTTTTGTTCCACGGAAACAAACCTCAAAGAAAAATATTCAAGGCAAAACTATATCCACCTGTAGAAAGGCAAAATGTATTATAAGAAATCCAGAAAGTGTTATTTTTCTAATTAGAGATCTATTTTGTGTCCTATATTCTTACCTTTCTCTGTTAAATTTCAGAGAATGTAGAATAGCTGGTCGTTTCTGTCGGAGGTTCCACAAATGGAGTGCATCATCTGCACACGCACTGACCAAAGCACCCTAGAGCAGACACAAAGTACAGCAACGCATTATTTTTCTGCAGATTCTGTCTTATTCTTACATGATCCTCATTGTTAATGATCTACCTTTAAAACTGACAGTTTATGAAAAATCACTCTTTTCTTCTAGAACAAAAATACTCTACCATAAATAATAGACAACTGAATCGATCTGGTAAATGTAAACATTTTAAATTAGTGCAAGATCAGCCAAAGTTAAATTAAAACTCCATCAATTTAAAACTCAAATTAAAGCTTTGTACCAAGGTTACACAAGCCCACTCTCATGTCTTTCCCCATAAGCAGAAAGATTAACAAAATGGAGAACAGGCAAGGCTTGCTTAAAAAGGTGCATATTAAAGATAGAACTGAAGGATAAAGGGATTAGTGCATGCACAGGCACATAAGTGACAGTGCCAAGAACAGCTTAGTAGTCATATCAAGATAAGATGAAAATTCAGAACTGGAACCATGAAAAGAGGATGCAGATAAGAAAGTAGGGACAGGTAGCAAGAGGAGAGGACCTAGGAAGAACTAAGAGATGTAGACAGAAGGACAGAGTCTTTATCACAGATCAGAAATACTCTGAAGACTGGTTCTGCTTCTGGTGTCCCAAAAATGGTCATCTTTCAAAGCCCAGACATCTATCTGACTGAGAAGCTCGGAGTGAACTTATGCTACCTTTCTCCTCACCGCAGAATACTTATGACATGTGAAAATTAACTGCAGAGGAAGCTCCTCACTGCTCCTGCAGTGGTTTCCTACACTTACACCTCGGATCAGGCCTAGCACAGACCCACCCCTGTGTATTACCATAGCAGAGAGGAACAGATTGCAGAATGCAATCAAACAGAAGGCAGTGCTTTATGCTGAGGAAGGGCAAGGATGTAACTGGAACGATTAGTTCATACCATCTATGACTGACGGATAGAACTTCTCTAATCCTAGCAACTGTTCTGTTCAACACTGACCTATGCAAATGAAATTTATGGAGGTGAGACTTCTTGAATGCAGTGATTATGCTTTAATTCTCATCTCCCAAAGAGTCAGGAAGACTCTCCACCACAGAAATCAAATTAATCCTATGTACTAGGGGGTTTGCTGGTCACCTAAGGAAAAGACAGAATACAAACTTTGGCCTTCCTGTTCTCATTCCTGCATTCCTCTAAAGAATTCCACTGGACTGTTTCTAAAGTTTCAGTCCTCCCTCCTCAGTGTCTGTGGTTCAGTTACGTTCTCCAAATAGATGTACAAAAAATTAAATATTTTTCAGGTTTAAAAAACCCATAAAGCTAAAACTCTTCCCCTGAGAAGTTCTAATATCTCCCCATTTAGAAAGAGGACTTGAAACTGTCAAAAGTGTTTCCTTATGTCATGGGAGAAAATTAATCAAAACTGAACTAAGATCTGGCCAACTTATAAGGTCCTAAAAAGAAAAAGTCTGATTTGCATTCCCCAGAAAGTCTTCTCGCCTATTCCCATCTCCAGAATCTTCTGCACAGAGCAAGCTATAATCTGACACTGTTTGTTCATGTTGTCTAAACTTGATTTTGACAAACCATTTACAAAGACTAAGCATGATGGTTTGATTGATGATCCCTGCAACTGCTTTTCCTTGCTTCAAGTAATAGCATATCCCCAACTACGGAGTTTTCATCCAATAACCATCAATATATTTCGATAGAAAGATTTAGCTCATTTATTATTTTCTATTTGAACCGGGACGGTGCAGCATATTTAATAACTTAATGGATTTTACATCTACTCACACACATTCATACATTGACTGCCTTTTGTTCAGTACTTTAAACTGATATATAGGAAGGCCATACTTTTCCCTGAGCGCTGTCCCATAAATATTCTTCTCAAAGGCTGTATGTTGAATGTCCTCTGGATGTACACTACGTACTTGTTGGCACAATTTGTCAATGGGAGAAGTTATATCACTCAATTAAAATAACATGAATTGACTTATTCAACTAAATTTATACAGAAGAATCTGAGTAAATATGTCCTTACCTCATTGATTAAGAACTGGAGCTGCAGAACTGCAGCACCACTTTCATGTTGGCAGTAGCAATCAACACCAGGCCTGCCCAGTCTGTTGCCATCAAAGTCAAGGATTCTAACATTCCTGTTATCACCAGAAGTAAAGAGGGAAAGAAAGAACTACCAATTAAACTCTAATTAACCTTTAATTAACCTCAATTCTTCTTGCTTTCTGTAAAACAAAAGAATTCATGCTGACTTTCCACTATTCTAATTAAAGCACCAACATCAGCAGCCTGAAATGTGCAATTGTGAGTGATCTGTTCTTGCCTGGTTTTTTTTTCCTGTGAAACAAAGTACATGAATTAACACATAAACTCAGCAGGATGCATCTTAAATTTATTTTTATACATTATTAGTTTATATAACACATGAATGTACCAGATTTTTGTACTTATTAAGACCAGACATATAACGAATGTAGCTTTTTATCTGTTCTCTTCAGGTCTTTTTCTGTGCATGCTAAATTGTCATCTCCCTAACTTAGAGGACGATGGCCTTCCCCATCTGAGTCAGAGACTTAACAAGAAACTGTTGTTCCAGAAAATTACTGAAGATCAAAAGGAAAGCAAGAGGAGAAATATAAAATACATGATTAGCAACCATATTGTGTGAAACATATGAAACACCTTGACATAATAAAACCATCAGGATTAGGATCACAAACAAGATTTTACTACACAGAGCCTGATCTACTTGTAATAGACAATCATATTAGCATATTGCAAAGCCCTGAACAAAAAAAGCCAACTGTCCACTTATTCTACCTGCAGGTAAATGTCGGAATCTTTACTTCCCCTTTCACAGGAGAAAGATGGGCTGTAAACCATTCTAATATTAGCCTCCAGAAAGTGTAATCCATAAATTAGCAAATTTGAGGTTTAGAAGGTCAAAGTATGAAGCAATTACTTTTCCAGTTGTTAAACAAGCAGCTTAATGGATACCACTGACCTTGAGAGACCTGAACTCTACTCTTGATTTTGCCAACTGGTCTAGTGGATAACCGTAGGGAAAAAAAAAATCTTTTCTTACCTGAACCTTCATTTCTCTACTTGTAAGCTGGAGACAGAGTTTTATAAAACTGGTATTTATAGATGAAAAGTTGTGTATAAAACACCATAATTACATTGCAGAACAGCAAGGGAGAGAAAAAAAGTTAAGTCAGTCCATTTGCCGCTTGTTCCCAAACTGTAGTCATGGATACAATCGTAACTGATGAAATAGTAAAAACCTGCAACTTTTAAAGGACCTATTCAAAATGGACAATAAAGATGTACTGCAGCCCAAGGCACTTTTTAAGGGTGGATGGTAACCCTCTGGTCCATTCTGAATGACTGTTCTGTGGCGCTCTTTTCTAACACTTAACAACCACTTCTTGTAACGTGAGAGAAAGTACCAAAACCAACTAAGCAAGTAACCAACCCACCTGGGATTTCTGGACAAGATACCTGGGATTTTTAACAGATAAGTGCTTTCTTTTTAACCTGAGTTTAATGCTCAGTACAAATACATGGCACTGCTTAATGACTGTCCTTAATGAAAATTACAGTTGCATTGCCCTGACTAAGCAGCCGTCACCCTTCAGCATCAGCATCATGCTAAGTCAGTTTTCTAGGAAACATCCTAACAAAGTAGATGATTTCACTCAGCATATCCCAAACAAACAAAGCACCCTCCAAAAATTCACATTTATATGCATCAGTGTTCACCCTGAAATAAAAATTACTAAAATACTCACAAATTACTAAAATAAGAGAGAAATTGTGCTGTCTGCTTCATTCTGGCCAGTTGCCCTGAAGTGAGGACTGATGCTTAAATAGCAACATTAGCACTGACTGCTGGTGGTTTTCAAACATTCTGGGAGCTGCAGTGAGGTCCTTCCAGCAGAAGGAGCTGGAGAGATATGATGACTTGGCACATGTTCTTGGCACTTGAGCCCATCTTCTGTAAATTCTGTGTTTTGCTGCCAAGCATGGAGAAATACAACCTTACCTCATCAAATCTTTTCATAGCAGTGCATTCCAACAGGACATACAGCAGAAGAAGTACCTACAGTTCAGGCCTTGGACTGACTTTATTCTTTTTACTTTTGCCTTTTCATTAAATGATGACTCTGCTAGCAGGGAGAATGGAACATCTCTGAGGATATTAAAAGGGGGGACCAATACATCTGAATACCTCAAAGTAGACACCACGGGTTTCACGAATAAAAGCCAGTCACTATCTTCCCTCTTATCAGTATGTTGGATCTCCCAGGGGCCTTCAGAGCCATGCCAGATTATCCTAATTTATACATAAAAGAGGAAAAGATGAAAACTAAGTCTGGATGTCTTTTGGGATCTAGAGCGAAACAAGTAGAATTAGAATTACGTACATCAAGCAGTGAAAGTGCGACAGTAATAACATTCTAAAAGAAAAGTGTTCTTTCTGAAAACTACATTTAATCCTGGTTTTAAGATCTGTGAGAGTGAAACAGGATTTTTTGCTCTTCATTCACTCGTACACAACACTTTTTCACTGAATATTTCAACATCCTGATATTCCAAAGCTTATAATTACTTGTGGAAAAAAACAGTTGCTAAGATGACTAATTTTAAGTACTTGGATTCTTCATCCAAGATGCAGACTTCCATGACAGCATAATACATTAGTAACCAAGAATTTACACTCTCATGTCCTGGAAATCAATGTTGGCAGTGAATGATTACATTCATGATGAGAGGTAACAATGACCAAATCTTTTCATAGCGTGATCCACCTTCCACAGTACCCCACAGCTTTTTTATTCCATGACTCATTTTTACTGTGTGATACAGACAGATCTGATGTGTCTCACTCTTCTCAGAGGTTAAGACTAATGGAATCCAAAGACCTGCAAGTCTTGGGTGTTCACTGAGAACCAAAAGTGCAGATACTTCAGAACTGACTCATGGAGTCGAGGCCAGTGTTGCTTGCAGCAGGTATTTAACTTCTTAGGACCAGAAGGGGATGAGGTACAACACGTTTTTCTTCATTAAGACAGCGATTCTTTAGTAGTGTGAGATCAAATCTTTTGGCAACAACAAGGACTGCAGTCTGATTCATTCCTCTTTGCAAGGGCAAGGAAGTGAAGATAGGGTGTCATAAAGAATCTCCTTCCAAGGCATGCCAAGGCAGTTAGCAGATATCCCCTGTCAAGCAAAAGCTCCTAAATTACATATGGCACCTTTTTCAAAACCAAAACTCTTCCATAGAAGAAAATGACACCAAGCTTATTTACATACCAAACTATGTAAATAAGCAGCTCTAACTTTTTTTGAGTACTTAACTAACTTCTTCCATGACTACAAGCAATCTATGTACAGAAATGAACATTAAAGCAAAGGGTTATTATTATTAAGCAGAAACCATGGTCTCACATCTACTATTTTATTAAAATGACACACAGAGAAATGGGAAATCTCCATTTATAGCCTCCCTTTTAAAACGTTTGGGAATTGTGGGGTGCTGCAAAAGTAGCATTGCTGCTCCGAGTCCTTGTCATCTGATCTGCACTGACTGGTACATGTTTGAGTAGGACTATACAGCACCCTAAGAGCAGATGCTCGTGGGCTGGTGTTACTCCATTACATAAACCAACTGCAAAATTGACTTAGGGTGTAACTCGAATATAGGACAGCTTTTTCTTGCAGAAGACTTAGTCCATTGAATTGAGTGATTTATCAGTTAAAAAGGCATCAATGTATTTATCTAAATAATCAAGTACTGGAATGATCAAAGAATTCAACCACACTGCTAACCAACTAAACCAACCAGAAGGTGAGTCAGTTGTATCTGTGTCGCAGGGCGGATCTTGTCAAAAGATAACAATTATGGAAACAGCACCTTTAGCACCTAGATTTGCACTTCTGAACATAGCTACTTTCAGTTCCTGGAATACATATATTTACAGTTTCTTCATGCAGTTTCTCCAAGTCTCACATACATTAATTTTCTGTCTGCTAAGGACAGTGCATATTCTGGTACAAATAAATGCCACAGTCCTAAGTCCTAAATAAATGCCTAAGTGCAAAACTGGGGTTCAAACTGATTTTTTCTCTCTTTACAGGAGATATTCTATATTTTGATTTCTGAAGTGCATTGCTCCAGTATTTTGTTATCCCCACTGTTAAGAATGTCATGCTGTATGTGGAACCAATACATTCTGCTTTAGTTTCAAGCCTTTGCACCATATGACGTCTTTTTATGCTAAATTAAATAACTTCATATTAGCAGAAACTTCCTGCTTTGAAAGCTGTATCTTATCCATCTTCTTCATAAATAAAAGCAAAATACTCTGAGCTCCTTTACTTTCATGTCACCAGCAATTTTCTTAGCTTTGAATAGTTCCTGTGTGTTTTCATACACAGTCTAGAATGTGTGCTCAGCTTCTTTCAAGTATCAAAACCAAAGCTACACATTATCTTGGTAATGGTTTCTTTAATACAATGTAAAAAAAAAGATGGCATTTCATAATTTCTTATATTAAATATAGTTTTTTAATACATGTGTGCACCACCTCTTTCTTACAATAACAAATTGGGAAATCATATTGGTTTTGGTTTTTGAGGCTTCTCTGTTGCTCTTCAAAAATAAGTGCCCCCTACAATGCTCCATTCTGTCAACTGCTTGTAGCTGAGCTCACTGAATTCCTTACAAAGGACACACAACCTATTCCCACCTTTATGGCCTTCTATTTGCTGTAGATTCACTGGGCACTGCTTCATTAAACACTATCTTCGTGGGCTTTGTTTTGAACATAGAATGATTCAGTTTTACAATGAGCTTCATTATGTCTTGAGTTCATTCAGCTGGTTAAATAAATAGCTCTTTTTTTTTTTCTCTCCACTATGAAAAGGTGAAATACTGATGCACTTGGCTGCTATCTTAGGATGCTACATGTGAAATATTTTATAAATGCAAACCTTTTTGGCACCAATAAACATGAAATTTTGGTCTACAATGACCTTCATCTTGTTTATTTTTCTTGACATAGATTTCTCAGTTCATGCATACAAATTATGTAAGAGTTAATCTCAGGAACAGTTAAATATTCATTATGATCTATACTGGCTGAAAAATTTGCTTTTGGCAAGTCTTTGATTTCTTCCAGGTTAAAGCTCAGCGATAGCTTGTACTTAGTGGCAATTCTATACCCTAGAAGCTATTTTATTTCCCAAAGTATCTGCAGATACCACGAGAATAAGCAAAACTCATATGGCTACATATTTTCATCTCTTCTGAATAAGACTGCCTTTCAAGGTCTTTGTCATTTTGAGAATTATCTGTTCCAGAAACAGATTACAAATACAATCAACGTGTGATTGAACTCAATCAACCCTAAACCTGAAGTAGTACACTGTGAAAAGCAGTTACTAAGAGGTACTGACTCTAGCAACGTTTCACAAACAACACAAATGATAGAATAGCTTGGGTTGGAAGGGACCTTAAAGATTACCTAGTTCACACGCAGGTGAATAATTTCATATCCCATTTGTGGAATATCAATAATTTTAAATTTCCTTTTGCATATGCGTACACACACACACACACACACACACACACATACAATGATTAACAGAAACTACCTAGCTCTGAATTCACCTCCAAAAGAGAAGTCATTTAGTTATTAGTCTCTAAAAGCGCCACATTGCCAGGCAGCTACACTGAAAGATCTATATTTTGAGGTTGTACTTCATGCAGTAGTAAAAAAACCAACATTAAAAGGTTGCATTTACAGTGGGGTTCCTCTTTTTTCCCAGGTAGTCATAAACCTCAGCAAGCTCACTGACACATGCATACAGATAAAACCAAGAAAGGCAACCATGAATGAAAACTGGAATCTGTGGAAGTGAGTGAAGAGTGTAAATGATGACATCCACAGGGGCCAGAGTTTCAGAGCCATTTACCAGTGCAGACACCAGTTCAGTCAAAAGCATGACAAATATGGGAATGGAAAGAGGAACGTATCTGTTTACAAACCCATCTGGTAAAAAGCTAGAGAGAGAATAAGCTGGGACAGAATAACACTCTCGTCCTAATGCAAACTGCAGGTTATGGAAAACTAAACAGACACAAATGAGAGGGCTGTGTGTTCCAAAGCCAGAAAGTTGCTTTCGCATAACCAAGATCCTGAGCAACAACCTACAGAGATATAGATAAAAAAAATTGATAACACCACAGCATTTTATCCAATTTACTGCCTTTTAAGAGGACTATGCAAATCATACCATTTGCTGCCCATCTGTTTGCAGTGGGCACAGATGGTAGTCTAACACACTCTGTCTTACCAAAGAAACCGAGCAGGTAGCCACAGCCATTTTGATTTGCTTTTTCCCTCAGCCTTCAGACATTAATGTTTAACACAGTGTTTGCTCCATGTGGATCTGCACACCCAGAGCACACACAACAGATGCAGGTAATCGCATGTGCAGCCACTGATGACAAATGCATCCATCTACAATGGTTTCATACTAAACCCAACTGCATTTAAAACTTTACAGCGAATGTTGCGTTAGCATCTGTTTTCCCTGGTTTTGGACACTCTGCCACTGAATTTGCTGATAACAGAGTTAGAGAAGGTTTAAGGAATTTTTGTTTGTGCTCTTCAAGCAAAAACAAAAGAGTACATAAACTCTACATAAGGTCAAAACTTAATATTTTTCATCATTTTCTTTAACAGACATTTTTTCTCACGTTTGTTGAATATTTAGGAATTAGTAACAGTGATTACAAGGTGCAGCTTTTCTTCATAGCTGCCAGTTATGAAGAACAACTGGTGACGACAGAGGATAGAATGAAAAGTGATTTCATAATCAGTCTTTTGTAAAAAGGTCAAAAGACCTGTTGAAGTAAATGCACCCAAAAATAAATATACATTTTCCCAAATATTAATTCCTCCCCTAGTTGCTATGGAAAAGTTCTACAAGTAAAATAATACATTAAACCTTCAGCCATATAGTGACAGAGCTTGAGATACACATTGTACTTTCTCTTTTAAACAGAGACAGCACTTAGACTTTACTGGAAATCTTTAAAGCAAGACTTTGTTTTCCCAAATGCTACTTCCAGCCCCAACAACCAGACTGGGAGTAAGGTGATGAAGGTCCTATGGCAAATTATGCAGTCTCTAGGAGATGAGAGGAAATGATTAAATAATGTTCCCTCTTACATGAAATTGTTCCACTGTTTTGGTTAGTACAGACAGGGGAAGGAAGAACTTCATTGTTCAAAGGTGATACAATAATTAACAGTTGTCGCAATTACTTCTGGCTAATTCTTCGTGCCAGGTACATCACAGCAATGAGTCCCACACAGCTCTGGTTCTGTGTTTCATGAGCAATTATGGATTTTAAGACTAACACTGCCTTGCACACTGTCGTGCTACTCCAAAGGCAAAGCAGAAGCAATCAGGAGCACATATATGACTGTTTACCATGGGAAATTTTGTGCTTTGTCCTGCAATAAGAATGTCCTAGATTTTACTCTTCTCAAGTGCTAAGACCCTGCCAAAACTGCTTTGTTTAGTCTTATCAACCAATCAACACTGAATTGAAACAGTGAAAAGTTTCTACTGAAAAAGTGAGGGAATTCTATACTTCACTGAAAAATTATGAGCATCTTTACAAGGCATTTAAAAAAGTCCTCTAAACACAAAATAAATGCTTTCTATAACTAACTTCTTTTCTTTCAAAGGTAAATTCACAATTACCTGCTAAAACAACAAGAAAATAATCCCAGAATTAATTTTAAGAAATTTAGTCCCTGAAAATCTCCAGGCTACTAGCTATCAAGACAGTTAATAGGTTATGAAAGTGAGGTGATTGTCCAATATGATGAGCAGAGCTTGTATACTGATCAATATATTTCTTGTCTGAACTCAAATTTATTAATAAAATTAAATAATTACTCTGTTAAATTTTCTAATTCTACTGGAATAAGCAGCAAGATATACTGTGCAAATATAAGCCCGAGGCTCTAAAGTAAAAGTGGACAGATTGATGATGCAGTTTTTTGTCTTATTCAGTACTATGTCAGAAAATTTCCATGCCTAACATCACAGAACACTTTCATCCAACTGAGAGAGATCCAAGCATACTTAGCGAGATATATTATGCAAGGGCACTTTGGTCAGAAAAAACTGCACCACTACACAGGTACTGATGCATTGGGAAAGACAGCACCTGATCTTGACTGAGGCTTTGGAAGTGGTAAGTGGTTTAGAGATTCGTTTGCTTGATTGTTTGAACAATTCCATTGTTCCAAGGAATGTGCCCTATAACATCAATATGCCAAAAGCAATAATTTAATTTTGATGTTTATCCAACCACAAGATAATACAGATGCTGAGGTCATACACCATGTTCTTTTTAGGCAGAGCAGTGCTGCCTAAAATATTAAATAATTCCATTACTCCACAGGAAACTGCTCACAGCTTGTTAGTCAGCTGATGAGCAATTCCTCAAATTCATCCACTGCTTCAGCTCTATTATCATCTGTTTAGTATTGGATGACTCCAGGAGGTCTCTGGTACAACACAGAAAATACTTCACATTCAAAAACTTATTAAAAGGAAGTTCAATACATTAAACTAGGCAGTCATTTCATTCCTGCCCCAGAAAAGCAGACAAATGACATTTCTATAAATTTCAGTTAAGCTACATTAATATTCAGCGCTTTTGCCAGTCAATATATTTATTTTTGACTCTTAATGAAGAAAGATGTTCATCTAGAATTTCATTTGTTAAGCAAGAATGGTCGTGTAAAGCACACAGGAACACGTGCTATCAATAAAAGGCAAAACTGACAATGAAGCTATTCAAATTTGAATTACTAAAATTAGAAAAATGTAAGATTTTAATTGAAGTAAATTTAATTTAGCATTTAACAAAATTTCAACGAATCATCTGGTGAGTTTTATTCTTAGGTTTAGTTCCATGTAATTGACACTATAAATATGCCTATGTTGAGAGGCATTTCAAATATCAGTCAACCTTAAATAGTTTTATTTTCTACTATCGTAAAACTCTTATCTTTTTTAAGAAAAGATTTCAGCAACAAATTACATGGAAGAGACTCTTCTTTTTTTCTAGACCAAGATGCAGGTTAAATGGCATCTACACTTATCACTTTTATAACCCTCCCGAGCCACATAATTATTCCATCTGATTTTGAAATAAAGTACAATATAGACCACAGTTAATCAGCCCTTCCATTCAATATTCATTAAATAGGTAACCAGCAGCTGGCTAAAATGTGTTTCAGGAAGTCTTTTTGGTATAAACGAGTATGAACTATCATTTAGCCACTTTAAACAGACATATGTAGATTGTGTTATACAATCTATGTTCATGTTTGATGTCAGCTGTAAGAAGCATTTATGTTTTATTTGAATTAAAATTTATGATCACATTAGTTAGCATGGGTTAAAACATGAATAAAGGTTTGAAAGAGTAGTTAGTGAATACTGAATAAGTTCCAAAGAGCATTTGCATTTTAAGAAAAGACGGACTACTTCTGGGAATAAAATAGGACATACCACAAATCTCCCACAATCCCAGTTTTTCCATGCCAATTACTGAAAATCTGCATGTTTCAGTGAAGCAGGACACTGTTTCAGAACTTACCAGACTAATACGGCATTATTTCAGAATAACCCAATTCTTGTTGGACAAGAATCAAGAAGGATCAAAACCACTTCTACATTTCCTTGGCAATTCTAATTAAAAAGACTGAGAGCTCTGCCTCCCTTCGAGGGATTATTCTTTGCAGATTTGGAGAGAACTGAAGCGCTGCCACAGCTGAAGTGCATCTGGCTTTCCCAGGTAACTGACAGCATGATGGTGCTGCTGGGGGTGGTGGCTCCCAAAAATCCAAATCTCTCTCTACAGAAGGAGGAGACCTGGCAGACACTGTGGAGGCTGGATGGTTATCAGTTCCTGTTTTCTCATTGCCATGATCTTTGGCAAAATCTGCTGGGTTTGTTATCTCACGTCAGGAAGCAGGCCTGCAGTAACAGCTGCAGATCCAGCCCTAGCACCATAGGACACACCACCAGGGCCCTGCTCTCTACTCAAGACAATGAGAAAAATGCCTTAAGCTCAATCTAATTTGTGTTTCTGCAGCGTGATGTGAGGCAGGAAGCCTGCAGGAAAACAAACTGGGCAGAGGAAGCAAGATACAGTGTAGGCCATCCATTCTGCCTACTGGAGAAGTCCCCATTATAATTTTAATTATTAAGATAGGTTTCATCTAGGGAGAGACAGCTCTTGCAGAGCAATCTATCATACATGTAGCATGAGCAAAAGAGAGGAGAAACCTGGAGCAAAAGAGGGAGAAATCCAGCTTCACAGTATGCACACGTCAATTGCATGAGCTTCTCCCCACATTCATTTTCAGCAAGTGGAGATATTACTCATTTGGCCATATTGAAGTTAAGTATACAAACTATAGGTGGGATAAGAATGGGAGACCACCAATTAGTTAAAGCCTTTGACTTTCACTAATGTGATGGTCAAAACAGGAATCTTTGTGAAGCTAAACATGGAGGTGTAGTTAGCTTTCATTTTGTTAAACCCTAACAAACATTACTGACCATTCAGTAACATAAAAACTTTATCTATTCTTTTCCATCCCACAAACAATAATCACAAAATTCACATTTCAGTAATCCTATATTGTCTGCAAGACTTGAAAAATAAAGACCACTTTTGCATGGTCACTATTTCTGCACCTCTATGTTCCTGATTTGCCTCTTTACTAATGCAAATTTACTAATCTAAATGGGGGGAAAAAAGTTTTATTTTTCCAACCACTGTTCTTCCAAGTTCAGCATAAAAACTATCACCTAGATTAATTTTAAGATAGATAAAAGAATATAAATAAAAGAGGTTTATATGGAGCAACTGGGGAAGAGAGTTTTTTATCTCCGTTTGACTTCCGAGTGCACATAAACATCACATTGCTTGGGATGTCTGTCTAGGAAAACACTAGGGTGATTCTGAATTTGGATACTGGACTGCCCATTTTTGGTTGCTGCCTATTTCCTTATGGCTTAATTTACCAAAACGAGGAGAAGTTTTCCAATACTTGAAGCTCAAGAGTCTATCAACTTTCCAAACAAATATGTATTTATTAAGGGATGCTTTGTGTGACCACAATTTATTTGGTAAATCAGCCCGAAAAAATCCGACTGGAAAAGACAAATGCCTGCACACACACAAACATACTGGAATAGAGAGAAATGTTTAAAAGAGGGGGGAAATAAAGATAACAAGGAAAGAAGGATGTAGTTGATTAGCGCTTGCAAGAGGCAGAAAAATGAGATCACTCCTACTAGAAAGTCACTGAATCAGCATAGAAAAATCAGAACTTTGTCATGCAAGAGGTATTTAAAAACCAAGGAATGGCAGAGAAAGAAAAAGTATACTTTCTGACACTCTCCAGACAAAGCGAGGGGGAGCAGGGACACCAAAACCCCCTAAACAACCCCCCAGTTTTCTTCAACAGGGGCTTCCGATGTTGTAATTTTAATACTTTGGAAGGATTCAGAATTTTCAAAGAGTAGGTAAACAGCTTTAGAATTTAGGTTTGCCCAAGGAAATGCCAGTATCTGTATAGATAAAGCAGGAGCTGTACAAGGTCTTCTGAGAATACTGATTTATTAGAACAAGCATTGACAAGATATACACACAGCTACTGACAATGCTTGGAGGCTTTCTTGTCCAAATTTGCTGATGGATTTCTCTTAAATATGAGATATACTCACATCCTAATATGAGATAAAAATGTAAGACCACAGCTTGGGTAAAATTACACAGTTTACACGTTTTACATCTTAGCACTAATTTCTAACTTGAAAACTGAACGGATTACTAAGTAAAATGGAAAGAGAAGAAATGCCTGTGAAAGGGATGGTGTCAAACTGACCATGTTTAAAGACACGTATTTATTCTTGCTGAGTGTCCCAGCTCCTCTCTGCCACAGACAGACATCAGAACTTGAAACTGACAGGTACCTACAACAGCTACTCTCCTGCAACTTAAGCTATCATTATGTAGAACATTACACTGAATATCTATACACTTTTTTCCTCTAGAACATAAAATCCTCACTAAAAGTCTTCTGCTGTTGCAGCCCACACTGAAGCTTTCTTTTCAGGTTTGGCTTTGCCAATGAGTTCAGCTCCATACACATAAAAGAGGTTAATTCCTAAACTGACCTTTGCTCTCCGACTTAGTGTCCCATTTTTCTTGTGGCTTACTTTCAGTTTTGTCTGGTTTAAAGCAATCACTTCTGAGAGAGAGCTCTAGCTCTACCTTATCTACAGACATTTCCCATACTGATCTCACCAGGAGTAAGAGCACTGCAAATTCACCACACCAAAGCTTTTTCAGGGACTAAGACCTGCATTTTCCTGACTAAGATGACATTGGTTGCTCAATGTGATTTCCATGATCCTATAACAAAATTATGATTTTTTGTTGTTTTTTTTTTTTTTTTAATTAAGCAATTTTAAATCCAAATCACACGGGCAGTTATGTTTCACACAGCCTATTCTAATATTTAGCACTCATACTCATTGCACACCAATCATCTGTCAGATTTATTATGAATGGTACTGTAAAATGATAGTGATAGTGTCAGATTTTAAGTGGTCCCTCTGACATTAAAAAAGAATAGATTCAATAATATTTATCAAAAAGCAATTAAAGTATCTAAATGCTTTATCTACCTAATAACTCAACTATATACTATAGATTTCACACATTTTTGTTTTCAAAATCAGTAACACATCAAAGTCAATACATAAAGACAACAAAAAAGGCGGTGTCCCAGCTTAAGGAAGATTAACTTTTGCACAGACAATCCCACAGCACGTTAAAATCAAGGGTTACGAGTCAAAATATTATTTTCCTTTAATACCTCATGACAGTAAATACTTGTAATTTTCTTTCATTTCTTCTGTGTTACTTCTCTGCAACGAGGGTACATAAAATCTATCTGCTGCTCCAACTACTGCAGTGATTTTATTTCATCTGGAAAGTATAAGCACTTCTGTTCACTGAACATACACATTACACATTATTTCCCTGCTATATTTGTTGATCCAGAAATAAAATGGGATAAGAAATTTATTTACAATGCCAAATTTCATATTTCCTCTTTTCTGGCTACTCTGCCCCATTATTACCATAGTCTATGGTGTCTGAAAGAGCAAAATAGCTTTTTCGATACTTAGAGATTCAAGGGAAAGGGGGTTTGTTGTTGTTGCTATTTTTTGTGGGTTTGGGAAGAGATTGTTTTTAAATAATACAAGTAATACCCTAAATTTCTTTGAGCTTCAAGTCATTCATACTTGTGGATGACCAATGCATTATGCATCCTGCTTTACCTAACAAAATCCAGAACAATGACAACAGCTTTAATGCACTCTATCCCAATGTTTTTGCAACCCTGTTTCCTGTAACAAACATTATCTTTGGATCAAGAATACTCAGATTCTGGCCATATTTGTTCTGCAATGACATCTCCAGGAATACTGTTCTCTAGCACAATGCAAATGCCACAGCTGGACCCTGGTTTCACTGCTCTGCAGCCTGCTGAAGAGAAGAAATTCTTCAAATGGAAGAAATTGTGAAGAGCAAAGTGACTGCAATTGTTTACTAAGCAAAGGCCTGGCAGAAATGCAGGTGGAAAATCATAAATCAGGGCAGCTCCTTCTTTGTTTTAAGCCTTGTTTGAGTCAAATACCACAAATTCCAAGCTCTGCACTAAGGCACTTTGCATATCAAAGTGTCCTGCATTAATTTAAGTGTGTTTTGACATCTTCTTTGCACGACAGATTATGAAACCTGAACCAGATTCATTCTTAATTTTCCAAGGCACTCTCACTTCTTCTGGTGGTGAATCTATTTCAGATCCCTGTGTAGCATATCATGGTATCTTAAAGGTACAACTAGTCAATTACTGATTGTCCAACCAAAGCTACTATAACACCCCTTCAGAATTAGCTTTCTTCTATTACCAGCTCCAATTTTACAAATATGCCAGAATTGCTGGATTAGCACTAAAACAAACCATAAGAATAAAAAACCCAGTAGAAAAAATACTATAAAAAAAGATTCCTCTGTCTGAAATTAAATTTTTAGAACTAGAATTCTCTGATAGTTAATGAAAAAAAGTGAATTTTCTTGGTTGTTGGAGCATGAAAATGTCTAGTTCAGCCTCTTGTATTACCTCAATGAATGCAATACTATTCAATAAAAGCCTGTGTTCCAGAAAGGCAATAAAGTTTAAGATTTCAAGAAATGATGACCCTATGACTTCCCTTGGTAATTAATTTCCAAGACTAAGAACACATATTGCTAAAAATATTAAGGCAATTTGTCAGACTTTAATTTCAAGCCACTAATATAGTTCTCTGTTACTTTTACAATCTTTTCAGTAGCCATTTTATTCCTGTGGAAGGACATGTAGAAAGCAGTTAAACCATCATTCCCTCTCCTTTTTAATAAACTAAGTCAGACTGAGATCCTCAAGTCTCTCATTATAACACACTTCTTCCAGCCAAGTTATTTTTATTTCTCTCCTGTAACTCTATCAAGATTTCTATAGTTGTCTTTTACATTCACAAAAACAAAAAGACAAGGCAAGCAAAAAAGAGAGAAAACAGTGAAAGCTTCCTTAATAAGTACTGCATTCTGGTTATACAGCCCTTATCTAGATTTCACACACTGGTAATTTATATCTCCACTACAAAATAACTCAACCACCAGTGCAGAACTAAACTAGTAATGTAGCAGTCAACTGTTAAACCTCAGTACCATTAACACACACTCCTGTTGGTAAGGCAATTAACCAATTCTCTGAATAAGAACCCTCACATTAAGGTACAGAATCATAAATAGAGGAGCATAACATGTAACCACCTCTCCAGAAAATGAGACATGCGTTCTGATTCTTCATGGGTGATAATTTCATTAATTTTATCTTTATCTAAATTGCTACCTGCTTCATGAGAAGACACCTTGTCCCTGAAGACGAAGCAGCTTACTGGTCTCCCAGATATTAACATCATTAAGTCCTGGGGCAGTGAATGTGCCTCAGATTGGAAAAAATAAATACAAACTCTACCTCTCTGCACCTTCTTTCCTGGTAAAGATTAGACTGAGCCATGGAGTCCTATGGCAGCTATGAAGTCTGGCTGATGCTACTCTCAAAAGCAATGGAGCTTCTGGGATGATTTGGGCTGCCACCTACAACCAGCCTTGTGTGCTTCCTAACTAGGAAGGCTGCCAGAACAACAATGATCTGTAGCCAGTTGGTATGATCAAAGTCTTTGTTACTGTGCAGCAGGGAGAGAGAGACTGACAGATAAATTTTTAGGACATTTTGGGGACAAAAAAATCTGTCAAAGCAATGGATTTCTCAATGTTAATTATTTTGCTGTGTCTTCCACCTCTCCCCAGTCTTGGCTTCTAAAAAAACATGTTAAACATTGCTATGAAGTCAAGCACCAAGAAGTAGTTGAGGAATGTTTTCCTCAACTCTATTAGAACCTCTTATTTTGAGGATTGAACTGTATGGAGATCAAAAATGCGGTTGTAGTTTAGAACTTCCCTTATTTTTCCTGATTACTGAGAACCAAATCGATTTAACACACAACTATTATTGTATCATTAGAAAATTACATCTTTTTGTTTCAAGGAAAGCACCTAAAAATTAAAAAAATAAATGTTTTGCTATCCACTAAAAAAATTAATATCTCCCAAGCACAACAGTGTAATTTTTCAAGAAGTGAGGCATTAGTTACCATTAACAACTGCGATTGATTTTTCATTAGATATGGAGTTCTCACCTAGTGCTGCTAATTCCCTGGCTTTCACTAACAATTTAAGATAACATATAAAATAACAGAGAAATAATGTATTGGGCTTGAGACAAAATGCTTT
>VZTA01027727.1:0-10265 GCA_013398855.1 Mohoua ochrocephala | reverse complement strand
GTGGACAAAAAACCACACAGACCATGTCAGGTAGGCAAAATCATATAAGACTGCCTAATATTTTTTTGTAACCCTAATTATCATCACCTCTCATACAGCACAAAAGCGTATCTGTATTCTGAAGGTTAATGTCATTTAGTTGTTGACCAGCACAAATATAGAAGTCAGAAGAGAATGAAATACATTTTTCATAGCATACATTCCACTTGATGTTGTGTTTGTTTATTTTTTAAGCAGGAAAGACCGTGGTAATCAGGAAAGATCACTTTTTCATACTAAAACACTCTTAACCCAATAACTAGTCCTTTTCATAATTATGAAAAAGTACATTTGAAATTACACAGGTAGGAAAGCTTGTCACCTGACACTTAAATTAGTTTCCCAAGCTCTGATGTCTGATACAGAATTTGATCCAGAATCTGTTTCAGGTGTGCATAATGTAAAGGTCACTGAAGCAAAAATTGACACAATCTGTGAAGACGCTGCTTGGTGACAAATACCGTGAGATAAAGACTCATTTGTTTAAAAGCCTGAAACTGTAGTGAACTCAGGACAAGCCTGCAGAGAATTTTGTAATCAAAGAAGATAAGGAAGAGCAGGAGTTCTTCCAATCCTTCAGGCCACATTTGCCTACAGTGAGAAGATAAGGGAGCAGAAGGAGGTGGCCACTGAGTAGGAAGAGAAGATCTATTGAATTATGCAAAGCTACCCTAAGACAGCAGTAAAGAAAGGCTTACATTTGTGGAAAGCACAAAGCACTGCTTCAGACGTTTCCCCAGAGTGGAGGGAGAGAACACAACACAGCCTTGACTGCGTGCTTCCTGCACGTTTCCCATCCTGATCCCAGGAAAAACACCATCCCTTGGCCCTGCCACGATCACACTTTATAGAAGAACTACCTCCTCCTTTCTCCCAAGTGGGCAACCTCCAGAGCTCCCCAAGGGCTTGGGATCACTGACATAAGCTCTTGTCAGGGCACAGACCAAAACACCGGGAAAGGATAAAAACTCAGACCTGTTGGGAGTGAGGTAGCTCCAAAATTGAGTTAACATGTAGAGACCTCCACACTAAACCTGCAAAGTGGCACATCAGCCCTGTACGGTTCCTCTTTGGCACCTACAAAAAGTCTCATTTTTGTCTTCCACCAAAGCCACCCGTACACCAAGCTCCCAGAACTGTTGTTTTCCACGCCTTACTCTTCCCCCCTTCACAGCTGGAAACTTCCCATGGCTGAGAGGATTTGACAGCAAACCAGGGGTACCACCTTTGCCCTAGAGATGCAGCCAGCCAGCAAAGAGTGTACATGGAGCCACCATAAGGCAAATGGAAGACCTCTCTTTCAACTGTCCAAGATAACTCATTATTTTTGTGATTTGGCATCTGGAAAAACTTGGGGAAGCATATGGGATATTTTTTGTATTTTCAGTTATGTCATGCAATGAGTCTTTCCAACAGTTCTTTTTGTTGACACACGATGTTTTTATGGTATAGTACTATTCCCATGATTAATAAGCTATTTTTAAAAATGTACCGATATATAGCAATTTATTATTTTCCTTGGCTTTAATAAAAAGCGAGGAAGTAAAGCTCTGCAGACAGCTTGATATAATCATATTGGTACAATATCTGGCATGCATAAATATGCTTAAAAGCATGGTATACATAATTAATATAATATTTTGATATCTTTATTTCATAGACTCAGACACAGTTTGACTAAATGCACTCATCCTCAAAGAGCACCTCAGATACTCATTTTCTAAAAACTATGATTTTTTTTTTTGACCTCCATGTTTTGATGTTTTTTTTTCAACTGGCTGAATTTTTTTCAGAAAATTATCTTCCATTCTTCACACATTATGTATCTGGTGGTAAACCAAGAGATTTCATCAAATTCTACAGATAACTATTTATTTTGAATTGTCCTTACACACATATAGCTTTTAATCTATCAAACCATCTGTCTTACTCAATATGCAGAACACTGTTGGTCATTACAGCTTTTATATATATACATATATATATCTCTGTATATCTACAAACACACATATATATACGATACATATGTATAAATAAAACACAAACATACACTTATGTGTATGTACCAAATATATTTGTTAGAAACTCCAGTTTTCAGTGACAAAAGTTTTGTGGCCAGATTCCTCTGAAAGGCTTATTCCCTTTGAGGTACCTGTGAGGTACCAAAATCAGTAGAACAATGTCTAGCATATGAAAATTATACATAATATGCTACATAAAGAAGGCAGTAAAACCAGCAATATTTTGAAAATTTAAGACTACTTTAATAAAAGATATGTAAATCTATAAAAGGAAAATACAGTGGTTGTTTATTGCTACATAACAGCTGTGATCTTTTATAGTTCGGTCTGCAGTAATAATTTATAAGTTAATTAGTTGTAAACTTTAAATGGTTGCTGCTATTGCTATTTGTGCTTTAAAATGTGGAATATCTTGTAATTTATATAATCAGAAAATATTAATGTGGTTGTGTAACTGAATAAATACTACTTATTAAAATAGCAAAGGCTGCAATTTATCTTTCACTATCAACTGGTAATTCCCCTTTATTTCAGTTTTGGTAAAATAGTTCATTGTGCTTATTTCTTCGGAATGAAAAAGAGATAATTTAACAAAAGCTATTCTTAAACTGTGTGAAAACTTCCATGGATTCCTAAAAGGGAAGCGGAAAACGCAGGAGAGAGAAGATTTGCACTCCATAGAGCAAAGTAAGGTAACACACTGAGAAGCTACAGAAAATAGTCTAGTTTCACTTTAGGCCTGGCCTCCCTAAAAACATTAGCCTGACTAACTATGCAAATGTCAAGCTGTAGCATCTTTCTGCAGCTCTAGGCTGAAGTCTGAGGGAATACTGCTGATCATGATCCTTTCCTAACCCAGATCTAAAAGCCATGTACTAATGTCTGTGAGGGGGTTATCTTTTCAGGAGTGTTAAGACAGTATTATATATCTATGAACATAAACTGATTTTTGAAAATATTTAAAATCAATGAACTACACAGATATCTTTGAGCTGTTAATGAAAAATGTCTTTCACTTTACCTTATTTAAGGACATTAGTGTTCGGTCCGGACATCAGTCTCCAACCTGAAGAATGCTGCACTGATAGAATAAATACACAATACTTCCATTCTTTATGAGGCACGTACCAAAACTCTCCATTTAACTGTGAAAGGTACCACATCCTGAAAACCCTTCCTTTCTCCTACCCATTTTATGAACTTCAGCACCTACATGCTCCATTCTTCAGCCATAAGCCCATGCACTTCAGCCAAAATCAGAGCCCTTCCTGCACATTCCCCACTTTGTCATCCTGCCCATGTAAGAGGCTCATCCTGCTTTGTCAGTCATGCACTGTGACCCTCTCTAGGAGTCACCTGTAAACAGAGCTGTCAAGACCTCACAGAACTTGCTCCTCCAAAGTAGGTAGTGAACCCTACACCCTCAATCTCCCCATTTCATTTTCTTATGGACTGCTGTTAGGAAGATGTTTCTTCTAAAGTTCTAGAAAACAAAACTAAAAGCCACACAGCTTGGAAAAAAATCTCCAGGTAAGCAAGCTTACTCACTGCTGCATTTGGCACATAGTCAACGTCTGCTCAGTGAGTGAAGACACAGCCTCAGTCACATTTAGTCTTTTACAGAGGACAAATGAAGACCATGGAACATTTAAAGCTTTCAGCTAGCTTAAGTGAGGCTGCACAATGCATAATGCTTGTATAGGCAATCTCCAGAGACACGAAGTTTACTCTGAAAAATGTCAACGTCACTCTCGATAATTACAAAACTCTAGAAATCGCTAAAATGTTCTTTCGTTGTGTTTCATCTGACTCACCCTGCAGTAAGTTTTCGGTGCTGCTTCTCTGCAGATGCAGCAGTCATTGGATTTTTCAGAGACCACTTTCATAGCTCTGGAGACTCAGTTTTTAGCAGAACTGATATTACGAAACTGGCTCTACAGTGCTGAGATGGTCACCTCTCACTATGAACAAAGATCATAGTGTGTGTAGATGTGTGGGGAAACCAGTAACACAAATTCTAGTAAAAGCTGGACCTCACAAGATAATGAAAAAATGCAAGAAACTTCTTTATTAAAAAAAAGCAAGCCAAAAATCTGAAAGGATTAGGGGTAACATGAAAGTTACTGCAGCACACTATATAGTCAGTGTGCGTGCATTTTCCTTAATCAGCTAAAAGCAGAGTGACCAGAATGCTGACCAAAATATCTAAAAAAACCCCCAAAAACCAAATGCCCTTCAACTTGGAGAACAGTAAGGAATAAACAATACCTGGTCTATGAAATGCTGTTTCTGAACTACTGAACCTCCATGTCAGACTGAAATGTACATATATGTTGCTAGCATAGAGAAGAATTTTCCAGTGAAAACTCTTCCATTTACATGCTTAAGACCTTAGAAACAAGATGGAAGTACAAAGAGAAGACATCAGAAAATCCTAAAGGAGGACAAAGAAAGTTAGAAGACTTCTAAGAAATCCAGAAATGCACAGTAGTTTATTTATCAAACTATACCAAGAATTTTCTAGTCCTTTTTTTCCCTCTTGCAACATGCCGACATGGAAAATAGTGACGAAAAACTAAACTGTGTAGATTGCCTCAAGGAAACTGACAATATAAACATTGTCCTTGTTCTGGTTTTCAGATCCCACCCCATAAACTAACACAAGGTTTGAATTAAGGCGATCTCACTTCATACCTTCTTAATCCCTTTTCCACTGTTGCCAGATTCTTGGAATAAAAGACTCACCTTTGGATTACATTAAAAATATATATATATATATGTATGTATGTATGTAGATATATACTTATATCTACACATTTGCACATAGACTTATATAAAAGACATGGAGTCAATCCTAGAATGGCTTGGGTTGGAAGGGACCTTAAAGGTCATCTAGTTCCAACNTATATCTTTCACTAGACCAGGTTGCTTAAAGTCACGTCCAACCTGGCCTTGAACCCTTCCAGGGACGGCGCATCCAAAACTTCTCTGGGCAGCCTGTTCCTGTTCCTCACCACCCTTGCAGTAAAGGATTTCTTCCTAATATCTAATCTAAATCTCTTCTGGTTTACTTTAAAGCTGTTCCTCCTTGTCCTACCACGATCTGTCTGTGTACAAAGTCACTCTCCCTCTGTTTTATAAGCTCCCTTTAGGTACTGGAAGGTTGTTATAAGGAAGGCTCCCTAGAGCCTCCTCTTCTCCAGGTTGAACAACTCCAGCTATCTCAGCCTCTCCTGATATGAGAGATGTTCCAGTCCCCTGATCCTCTTTGTGGCCTCCTCTTGACCCATTTTAACGTCCACCAGAATGCCCAAGATCTCCTCAGCAGTGCTGCTCTCAAGGAGTTCATCTCCCAGTCTGTGCTCAGGTCTGGGCTTGCCCTGACCCAGGGGCAGCACCTTGCACCTGGCCTCCTGGGAACTTCACAGGGTTCTCACGGGCCCACTTCTCAAGCCTGCCCAAGTCTGCTGGGATGGTGTCCCTTCAAAGGACAGAATATGCCTTCTATACTGGAAATCTGGACTTTTCCTAAACCTTATGTTATTCACATTATTTGGTTCGGCACTCAGAATTGGCCTTTTGAACTCAGTGAAATAAAACAGAAGCAACAATTTCTGCAGAAATGGCAGCTCAGCTTGCAGCTAAAAGGACAATATTTACTGAGCTACCTCTACTAAAAACCTCCCTCTAAGTCAGTTTGCTCAACCACTTTCTCTTTTTAGCAGTCAGCATGACCTTTGGTCAAGAGAGGAACCAGATCAATAGTATCAACACGAACTAATCCTTGTGGAAGCATTTATTTCTTTTTTGTCCTTTGTTAAACCAAAAAGAGTAAGAATTGCCCCAACTCTCAAATTATAAGCCTAAAATGGTACACCTCCAGTTATGTTCCTAGACAATTTAAAAAGCAATCTGATTTTTCAGAGTTAAGCAAGTTCAGTTTTCTTTGTCTACTGATCTAAGAATTCCTGTAGTCAGAAACAGTGTGAACTCAGTTTTTGCAGCAATGATGGTTTATAGACCAAATACCTCTAGATGACACACTGATACAACTTTCAGTTTTTAAGATGTATGTATGGTAAGAGGAATCCAAGTTTCCTGAATTTAATCCTAATCCACATTAATTATTGGTAATTTTATTGATGCACACAGAAAAAACGTGTAAAATTCTTACTCAGGTAAAATGTCCAAAGGTTAGCAAGTAGAATGTTGTTGGTTTTTTTTAACTTGGAAAGCAAAGATATCATGAACAAAGCTGACTATACTGATGCTAGACACAAGTCTATAATGTCTAACTGCACATGCCATGCATGTAGGAGAGAAAAATGCACTGAAGTGTGTATCAGTTAATTAATAATATTGACGTAGTAATCCCACACACGTAGATGAAGTAAGATTTCTACTATAAATGGCTACACGGAATACAAAAGTAGCACACATTTATATGCAAGGTGGTAGGAGAATCTATTTTATGTAATTTTTCACATTGCATGCAGCCAAGTCATCCAGTCCATCCTCTTAGCCTGCACTGGTCTAACTGATGTCCAAAAATAATTTGGAATTTTTCAACTTCCTTACAAAACCTTTGAGAGATAAATAATGTAAGATCTGGCCACTTGTTTTCTTTTAAGATCTGTTCGCATTTCATTTTCTCTCCATTTGAAGCAGTAAAGAAATAAAGAAACTATTCAAAAGTGGCCTCTTAATTTTCTGGATTTTCAAGGCTCCTTTTCCATGTTTTTCTCCAAGACTAGCAAATACCTGTTCTGTCCCACTGACACTGCAGCATCCCACTTGTGTTGGTGGGAGTACCTGCTGTGTACTCACCATGGTGATGTGAACACAAGGGAAAACATCATTTGTAAACCCATCTCTGCTGCTGGTGTGCAAAAGGATTCAACATTCCAACACAACTGCAGGCAGACATTTTAAGCCCCAACAGTTCTACCTTTGAGAGATGGTAATTAAATATGGTCAACAAAGACTAGGACTGTGGAACACAAGAAGATGGTAATAAATCAAAGGAAGAAGTGAGATGAGAATTTGTGCCTCCTTGAATTCTAGTTTATTAATGAAAGCAGCAAAGGGCACACCAATCTACAGATTTTTGGATTCTTGGAATGTTGTGTTTTGAGAGCTCATTTTAATAGTGACAATGAGATAACCTAAAAAGATGAAACAAACTAACACAATCTATGCATTTTTCCCTTAGAAAGAGCAGCAATTAAGGAAAAGGCAAGCTCTGCATGAGATTTTTAAGACGCCTGCCAAAATTCTGCTCAGTTTCATTCCTCAGCTATTTAATAATTCAGGCAGTTTACTGCAGTCAAAAAATGCCCGTTTGCCATTTCTGCATTTATATAAAGCATAAGTCAGTGGGTTTTAATCATGTTGCCTATCTTTGGAACTGTCATTGTCCTTTCATATTTCACTACTTTGAGGAGAAAGACCAGGGATAACAATTTCATGCTTTGAAAAGAAACGTGCAAGGCTACCTTTTGTAAAACTGTAAATATCTATTTTAAATTTCATCCACATACCTTTCCAAAATGATGATTTAGCCTCACGTTCCAATGAGGTGAAGATATTTCTAAATAGCTTTGCTAGTTCTATTCTGCTATTCTTTCCATTTGAGTAAGTTTTTTTTCCCCTCTTGTTCTTTTAGGATATCACTTTCAATAAATGGGTATCTAAATGTTAAGGTCACCCTCACACAATATTATATCAGGTTGCCTTTTGCACATGTAACTGTACACTTTGAAATTCAGATCGCAGAAGTTTGAATTTATGGTATTTTTGCATGGAACAGATTGGAGGATACACAGCCCATGATGCCATATGTCATATCCTTACAAACACTGATCTTTGAGCATGCTTGAGTCAAGAATACCCATTTATGTACAAATCTTGATCGTGCCTTCCCCGTAGCTCCTGGACAAGGCAGTGATGCAGGAGCTGTGCTACCAGGGCTTCTAAGAATATGCCTCAAAACTATACAAACACACAGTGATCAACCATTTTTTTTCTTCTTTTTTTTTTAACATTAGTTACATTAGTGTAATGACCTGGCCAGAAACTGCTTATGACTGAGATCAATGTTCCCCACTCACTGGAGGTGCCAGGGTAGGGAAGTGGCAATCAAAGATATTTAAGCAAACAATACCTATTGAATTAAAAAAGACAACTAGAACAGGACAAGAACTCAAGAGATACCTGAGTAATTAAGATTACCATTCTCCCAAAATAATGCTGTCAAAAGTCTGGGTCAGAGTTTCTTTTATACCAGTCTAAATTATGCTTCTCTGCATAAACCCTCACCTCATTCTCTCTGCTGACACCATGGAGTATAATTGCTTGGGAGATCAAACTGGGTCACGAATGGTATGCAAGTGAAGTTAGAAGCTTCCCTTGCTCCTTGGTGGGTAGGAGGCTACTGGCCAGAACATGCTGGTTTGAACATGAGCCAGTTGCTGCACTCTTTATTTTTCAACAGATATCAGCAATGCCCTTCTTATCTCCTCTTTTAAGCTGCCCAGACCTCATCCAGAACATACTGCTAGTTAAGACTATCCAGGTAGAAAACAACAGTAACTCCTCCAAGATTTTTTGGGCTGCAGGACCATATATACATGCCGCATCCATACCTTGGAATCCATTTAGCAGCACTACAATAGCAGCAAGCCTGTTCTAACAGCAACAAATCCTTTAAAAAGAAATGCAAAAAAACCCCAAACCCCACCAGTGTATTCTTCACAATTGAACACAGGACAGTAACTGTGAAAGAGGCAAGAACACAATGATGTTTGTAAAACTGCTGCACATGTAGCTTACCCCAAACAAATCCATTAGCTAAGTTTAATGACATTACGGATCCTGTAGAAAAAATACTGTGTATTCAAGTAATTAAAGATCACCCCTAGAGTATTTCCAAAAGAAAGAGTTAAAACTACAATGGCAGATATAAGCACAATGTTTTATTTTAAATACATTGCTTCCTGTTACGTTCTGTTCTTACAATCAGAATAAAAATTGTCCTGCCAGTATCTCTAACTTAAAATAAATCCTTTACTGGACATAATATTGCCATTAGGTAACAGGTATATGAACAATGGTCAATTCATTGTACATAAACTCATTGAGAGTATCTTTAAACATTCCCTTGAGTCAGGATAATTCTGAGTAATGCCCTGATTTATTGCAGCTTGCCTACAAGTTTGCACTCAGCAATTGTATGATAGCTTTCACTCTTAGAATCTAAGAACCTCAAGGAATGATGCTAGTTTTAAACTCTGAACTTTCTGAGCTACAGAAAAACTAAAGGTCTAAACAGAATCTCAAAAAGCCATTCTGAAACTAGGAGTAAAAATAATCCAGCTTCAATTTGGAGCATGGTAATTTATATATATCAAGCTATGAGGTATATTTTTGGTGCTATTAAATTTGATAATATCTTGCTCGGAAACAGCAAAGGAAATAGTTTCACCTAATTAAATTACTTGCTAGTAGGACCTTTGGAGCATCTTCAAAAGCCATATGAACAAATTACTGGAAAACGGAACAGCCTTCCTAATTTTGTGTGTGATGATTTGTTAATGATTACATTAAAAAGAAACTGATTCATATCAAGCTATTAAGGCAAAAGGGAATAATTTTATCTTTCACATAATGCAGGTCACACGTTTTTGTTATGTGGTTCTTGCATTATTGTGATTCTGTTTCAACAGGCACACATATTTTAGAAAGACACAAATGCTGCTTTAGAGATGTCCGCACTGAGCACTGTTCAACAGTGCAGACATCCTCCCTCCTTGCACTGAGCCACAGAACACTGACAAGGCACAGTCAGACAAGAGCCTTGCATGAAGATGGAGCCATCCCCTTACCTGGTACAGAGAAGGACATGCTTCCTACTGCCTCCTTCCACTCCCCAAACCACAGATTCCGTGGTCACACAAAACATTGACGTGGAAGGTGAAAAGCTACGTAAACGCAGAGTCACTTCCTCAAACAGAAAACACCTACAATCAAATTACTTATTTCCTCCTGGAAGTTTCCCTCCATTATTACTTATGGAAAACTAGCCAACAGTATTCCATCTGATAAACAGGGTTTTTCTGGGGACAGAAGATAGTTAAAGATGAATCAGATTACTATTGGATGAATTAAAAAGAAGACAGAGATGATTTGCTTATTGTCTATAAATCT
>VZTA01027723.1:0-32044 GCA_013398855.1 Mohoua ochrocephala | reverse complement strand
CCACTCTCCTGGGACACAATCACATAGACATTTATAAACATGATAAAAATCCAAATTATGTTTGGCAGAAAAATTTTATTTATGAAGGAATAAATACTCCGTGTGGTCCAAAATTCTTACTTTGTTATGAGAGTTCTATAAAGATGAAAAAGTGCTGTACTTTTCAACCTTCCTTGTTGCTGTTTTTAATTCATGGTTTGTTAAATTAGCATTGTGATGCATGTAATTGTAGCTCATTTTGTGCATTTAGAAGAATAATATCAAAGGCTTTTTCTCTTTTAGTGATGTATGTATAGTCCAGCTAACCATTGCACAAGAAAAGAATTTTAAGCAGAAGCTTGACAAAGATAGGGGTTTTTATGACATGTTACTGCGTCTGAATGGAAAACCAATACCAGGCATTGCAGCGAGCCAGTCATTGCCCCTTGATCCAGTAAAACGAATGTTCCAGCTCCATTGGCAGCATTCTGAATTGCTTTCTTTCCTTAAGTAAGTACAAGTATGATGAGATATCCATGCATGCATCTTTTCTTTCAATTTTTTTTAAATTAGCATACTTCAAGCATGATTCTAACTAAATGGTATACGGTGGGTTTAGGGTTTTCTTTATACTTTTTGTGGGATAGGATTTATGTATTATAACCTTTCATTTATTTTTACCAAGGTTTTCTGAAGTTTACATTAATCAAAGTGCCCTTTGGTGGGGTTATATCCAACACAGAAATTCCACGGGAACTCTGCTTCCATAATTGCAAAAGATGGCTCTCAAGGTCATTCCTTAGACAGACTCAGCAGACAGTCAGTTCAAGCTTTTCATTAATGATCTCACCATTCCACTGATGCTCTCAATGGAGCCTGATGACTCTTATGTGCAGTCTTCCCATTGAGATTTTCCAGGAATCTAGGAATCTTGAAACTAGCATAAATGATGTTTGTTGAATACTTTAAAATGATGAGTTTTGGGGTAAGTGGATGTAGATCCCAACCCTTTTTGATAAGAATGACAGGAACTGGAAAGAAATACCTGAGTGTTTCTAATGTAGTTTCTTGGGATTTTTTAAAAAGCTATATAATAGCTAAATTTTAATAAAAGCCTTCAGTTTTACTGACTTCAGCTGTTAAGTCATGGGTGTATTCAGAGCAGAATTGAAGCAGCAGCCAGTTGGTCAAGGCTAAGTCCAGTGCCTCTGGACACAGATGCATCGATGATGGTTGTTGAGGTCAAATGGTCAGACATGAAGTAGTAATCCATAACAATCCTAGAAAAACAACACAGGTTTTCATAGGAAAGCATTTCCAGCTGGGCTCCTTTGCTTATATGTATTTTGATGATCTTGGAGGTCTTTTCCTATCTGAACTCTTTTGTAATTAATTTAGTGCTCATTTTGTGCTTGACGTTACCACATCCTGTTAGTTTTCTGCCTCTCCTAGTTTGTGTGAATCCTATAAGATTTCTTCATTACTCCTGATTTATGGATCTACTTTTTTTACTTGTGCATTTTAGGGTCATCTAGAATTTCCTCACAAGTGTTTATAGATCATAGTACAAAAATGTCTGACATCTACGCTGCTGGCATGACTGTGTGTAATGATGGAAAGACATCTACAGCCAGCTGAGAAATAACTTATCTGTGATCTGCTATCCCTGCACGTTCACTGCGATTTGTGGAAAGTCAGCATATAGTTCTTGGCTTTCTTATACCAACCTATGCTTTCTAGTCAGCATGGTTCAAATAAAGCATAATTTGTATTTCAAATTTTCCCCTTGCCAAAGCAGGTGGATGGTGCTCAGTGTTTCAAGCAGCATTCCAACTATCAGTTTTATTGTCCTCCACTCAAAAGGTTTCCTTGGTGCATTACCACAGCAGTAAAGGAAAAGTCTGGGTATTTTACAGTACAACTAAGTTGTTGCAAGCCCTGTGTCTTGAGGAAAAATGCCTTAACAGTGTGAAAGTATTGATCTTGGACAACTGGCGTCGTGTTAAGTACTAACCTGAATGAAGTGGAATTCTTTTAAGACAGTGTTCCTCAGTAGAAAAATGTAGGCAAATACGAGAACATTCAGTTATACAGAGCTTTGCTATAATGACATGGAACCTCGTTCCATGCTTTTCTTGGAATGAAAATTGTAAATTACACCTATTCCTATGTATTTACCAGGTAAAAACATCAAAAGAAAGATAGGACACCTGAAAGGATTAATACTGTATAGCTTTCATATTTTTTCATTTGGGAGGGGCTGAAGTTTAAAAGGGATTTCATGGAACAGAGTCTATGGGTTAGTGGAAAATGGGAATTTCAGACATGATGAGTTTTAGAACCAGACTGCTAACTTGATGCTATTTTTGTGTCCCTGATTAAATTTTTTTTTTAAATATGCTAGGTAATTGTATGAAACATGACATTTCAATAATTTGAAAAGATAAAGAATAATTTTCCAAGTAAAATATGGAAACTAAAATTGTACTCTTACTAGAAAAATATAGTTCTGTGAGAAGAGTAGTAACTTGTCATGATCCTAATTATGAACTGTGATATTTGACTTTTAATGTACTAATTAAATTTATTTCGGACTTTATGGTACTGAAAAAGCATGATCATTTCATTTGAATGAAAGACTGGTTCTATAAGAAGAAATGCTAGTTTAATTTTTATTCACATTAACCATTTTAAAAACTCAGGGAACAATTAAAGTCTAGATATGCTATGATAATCTTCCTGACCTAAAAGTCAGGAAGCTTTTCTGCTCTTCTGAGAAAAATAAACTTCAAAATTCTACATTGTTTTCCTTTCTTTCCAGCACATTTGTTTAAACTGTGTCATTTGAGATAAAGAATAGTCTTTCTTCACTTGGAAATTAACTTTTTTTGTATTCAGTCTAATGAAGTTGCCTTTTGTTACAGCAATTACTTTTCTTGTTGCATTTATTAGTAAATTGAGAAGAGATGGCAGGTCCATTGAGAGTTTTGAAATACCTTTTCTTACACCCATAAGACTTCCAGTGTCATTTGTAAATATGAAACTGCAGACAGATAAAATTATCAGCAAGTTTTAATTCTGCTGATGTGATGCAACACTGGTCATTTGGCTTTCACATGGAAATGGATATTGTTTGTTTTTGTGCTTTGTGTTACAATAAATCCTTTATGGAGGAGCAGTGCTCATGAAGAAGCCAGTCTGCCCAGAGCTGTATGTTCTTTTAGTGTGTAGCTGTAGGCATAGGAATTGAACACGAGCTTCTATTCATGAAGCTCATCTAAAAAAAACCAAACATATATATATATATTTGCTCATATAAAGCAACTAATAGACCTGGATCACTAGCCCAGAAGCTAGTTAGATAGAACACAGTGGAGATTATGCATAGGTTGAACAAGTTGAAAAACTTGGATTTCTCTTAAAAATAATTATCTTTCCTGCCTATTAACATTTCCTGCTTCATGATTTCAGAAGCCAAGGAGCATATCTTTCTCATGTTATGCCAGAATTTCTGCTTGCACCTGAAGATTATAAGATATGGACTGAAGTGAATACTGGACTGAGGGTAAGTAGGTTTGGTGTTGTGTCTCTTTTTAAAAAAGCCCATGCGCTTAGTTTCAGTTCTTTGAATACCAATGGAAGTTCTTGGTGGACCTTGAGTGTTCTTACTCTGGTGACTCCTTTGGATTGCATAAATCTAAGCACATGTGTGAGACTGAGTAGGGATTTAAGCTGACTCCAACATTTACATTGGTCTCCCCTGTTTTTTTTCCATTCCTTCTGATACTGTTGATACTTGATATTGATGTCCAACAGATATGTTTTAAAGCAGAGATCAGATTATCATAAGGATTTTACCATTTTTTAAAGAAATATTTTGTGTGTTGCCCCAGTTTCCTGATTACTGCTTTCAACTCCTGTCAATTCTTTATTATGGTTGTTACTCCTGCAAAAGCAGCAAACTGCAAATGGTTCTAATGCTGGTCACCACTGCACTATGGTAGATGTTATCAGCCATTTATGCCATTGATTCATTGTTGTCCTCGTGTGAATTTCCTATCCAAACTGCTGAAATGAATATGGAAAAAAATTCCCATCCTTTTATCTGAAGTTTTTCTCGCCTGAAGTGAGGAGAGGAAGTATGAGAAGCTCAGGCAAATTAAGTGGCAAGAGCATCTTCGTTCTGGAGGACAGCACGTTTGAGACAATAAGCAAACGAGCTTGGACAGATGTGCTACTGCAGATATACAAGGTGAGTGCAGATACATTTACTACCAGGTTCTGAAGAATCAAAAGCTTTATTTTGGAAAAGATCTGTGGTATATTGGAGGTTTATTTTTTTCTAAACACATCTTTGAAACTAAATACTTGTAAGTATTTAATTTCTCTGTAACAGAGAAGGAAAAAGAGTGAGAATATTTTCATTTTCTTTAAAACTTTAGAAGTGTGTTAATATGTTCAAACTAGGAAATGTTATATTAGAACAGTCTGCATTTTGCAGAATTAAATTTTATAGAAATATTATTGCAAGTAAAGAAAACTCTGTCGTGCTTTTGTGTTACCCTGCTTAGAAGCCCTTTTCACTGGACATAATTGCCTAGATGTATAACTGCAGTATTTATTATCTTACATTAGAATGGAATTTTTAAACAGCTAAGCATTTTTTTTTATAATACCTATTCCTTTTAAAATATGATCAACTTGGTCAGCATAGACTTCTCAAATTTTGTTCAGTTTTATTTTTACTGACGCTAGAGAAAAATCTTGGGTGTCTAAATCATGTTTTCAAAGTAAATGTGCTCATCAATGATCAGTAACATTTATGTGCCTAAAAGAAATATTTATTTATTTCTGTTCCAAGGCATGGAAAATAGATTAAAAATATAGCTAATATTTGGGCTTCCCAGTACAAGTCAGACACGGATGTACTGGAGTGTGACTTCAATGAAGGGTCCCACAGATGATTTAAGAGACTGGAGCATCTGTCATACAGGGAGAGACTGAAAGAGCTGAGATTGTTCACCAGGAGCAGAGAAGGCTCAGAGACGAGGGGGTTGTCTCTAAGCAATTTGTGTAAATACCTGATGGGAAGTTGGTTGTAAAGAGGGCAGTGCCAGACTCCCCAGTAGCACCTCATGACATGGTAAGAGGCACCAGGAACAAACTGAGATGCAGGAAATGCCTTTAAACTTAAGAAACCTTTTTCCTGTCAGAGTGGTCACACACTAGAATAGATATCCTGAGGGGATTGTGGAGATACTGTCCTTGGAGATGTCCAAAACCCAACTGAATGTGATCCTGGCAAAGCATTCTCACTGATTGTTCTTGGAGCAGGAGGTTTGGACCAGGCAATCTCCAGAGCTGCCTTCCAGCCTCAAGTATTCTCTGATTATGTGATTGTTCATTGGAAAAGCATAATAAAAATAGCAAAAATTATATTAAAGAACTTATGTAACAGAGATGTAGAGTTGATCTAGAACAAAACAAGGAGAAAAATAGCTGAGAGAGGAACAGAGATGAAACAGTATGTGTACATGGGCTGAGACAGATGACCTAAGAACACATGGGAACATGGGTGTGGGAAAATGCAATCGTAGTGACCAGAAAGCAAGTCACTCTGCTGTTCTTTCAATTTGCTGTATTATTCATAGGTACCTGACAGACTAGCACAGAGCAAAACCCCACCAAAATTAATAATATGCATGTGTGTTGTGTTGTTTGGGTTTTGTTTTTTTTTTTTTTTCCCTGATGAGATGAAACCCTAAAAAATAGGTAGCTTGAAATGCCTTGATTCAATCAGATTTTATATCAGTCAGGTCAAGGAAACCTCCAGTATCGATCTAGGCTGGGGGATGAACAGATCATGAGCAGCTCTGTCGAGAAGGACTTGGAGGTGCTGGTGGATGAGAGGCTGGACATGAGCCAGCCATGTGCATTTGCAGCCCAGAAAACAAATTTTGCCCTGAATTTTATTTTAGGCCTATAATGTGAATCTTTTCAGGAGAAACAACAGCTTAATTTGGACCTAAATACACAACTGGGTCATGAAAGATATAATTTGAATGTTGTCTATAGATTGTGCTGGACATCGGTATAGTAGTTCAGCAATTAGTGCTTTGGATAGAATATGCACAGTAATTCTTGGAATACAGATGACCTAATGATTTCACAAGGTTCATCAAAACTTGGAGAAAAGTTGAAAACAAAAAATATTTAAAATCACAGAAGAGCTCAAGTTGGAAGGGACTCTTAAGGATCATCAAGTCCAACTCTCAGCTCCGCACAGGACTACCTAAACTAAGCTCTATGACTAAGAGCATTCTCCAGATGCTCCCTGAACTCTGACCGACTTGATGCCATGGCCATTTCCCTGGAGAGCTTGTTCCAGTGACCAACCACCCACTGAGTGCAGAACCTTCTCCTAAGATCCAAACTTCCCCTGTTGCAGCTTCATTCCGTTTCCTTGTGTCCATATTGCTGATCATCAGAGAGAGGAGATTGTCACCTCCCTCTCCTCTGCCCGCCTTGAGGAAGTTGTAGACTGTGGTGAGGTCATTCTTCAGCTTTCTCCAAGCTGAACTAACCAAGTGATTTCAGCTGCTTCTCGTATGTCTTGCCCTTGAGACCTTTCACCATCCTGTGGAGTGGTTATACGGGAGCTAAAGTGCAATCTACTAAACCTTTTCTAAATTAGAAAACATTTTGAGTTTGGAGTGTTTTTTTTTTCTTAATCTGTCAAAACTCAAAATTATTTTTACAGTTCATGCTTTAAATCACTTTTTATCATTTCAGGTGTTTGTTCTTACACGTGTTTCTTCCCGTATTGTTCCTGACCCATCCAGCTTGGAAAGCTTGCAGAACATGCCAGGAATAAAATCAGAACCCTTATACAGTAATATATATTCTCGATATGAAAGGGCCGTCCTCATCTGGTTGAATAAACATTATGAGAAAAATCGAAAAATTGTGTGGAAAGATAGTCAAAGAGGTGAGATAATTCTTTCACTGTGTTCTTTCTTCTAATACTCCTTTTGTAGACTTTTGCAATTGTTATTCATAGAGGTATTGTGACAACTTGCCACTGAAAGTATTTTTTTTGGTATAAGTTATTGCCTACCCATATGTATCTCCTTTCCTTGTGTTTCTGTGTTCCAAGATCAGCATCTTTTGGTTAGCACTGTTCATGATGGATCTTCTGTGTTCTATGTGTTCTTATAGTTTTTAATTAGGCATAAAGGGTGATGTGAACCTTCTCACTTTCTTCTTTCCATTAAGGAAAGTGCTAACAGCAATTACTTTATCTTAATTTTCCTGTTTATAGTCCCAAAGGGTTGTTACTATTTGTGCTTATAGTGGTATGTTTGAGAGCTGCCTTTTCAGAATTTTTAGAATATTTTTGTATGTCCTTTATTCTATGACATTTGGGAAGGCAGCAGAGACCAAGGTTCCAGATTATGAATCTTGTCCTGCTTGCAAGGGCAGGTTGACTCTCATGATTGCTTGAGTAAGGTTAGATAAAATTACCTTTTCCATTTAAAACTGATCTAGGCAGTTCTGGTGTTCAAATCTGATAAAACTGTTCAACCACTAGTAATTATTACTTCTACTTTCTTTCATGATTTTTCCCTTTTGCTTCTTGACCCTAACTTCATTGCCTTTTTCAGCAATAATTTTGGATGTGTGGTGAACACCAAGAAAGGCCAGTCTGTTGATAAGCAGGGATGACCTCCAGAATGGCTCATAAGCCACATATGGAAAAAATTGTCTGGTGTCATTTTTGCCTCAAGCGATTTCTGACCTGTCTGAATTATGGATACTCTATTTGGATGTCATCTTCCATAAGTTTCATTGGGCCGGAATCTCTATCTTGCATATGCTTTAAATATCCCTTTGCTTCTCTCATTTTACTGTGTAGAAGCAAATTATAATGGCTATTCTCAAATATGTTGAATATTTCCGCTTGTAACATTAAAATGTTAGTCTATACCCCCTGCATCCAACAGAAATATGTTTCTAGCTGTCAATTTGTAGTTTGGGTCTGATCTTATGATTAACTCAGGGAGCTCCCTAGCTAAATAACATGCCCTGCAGGAAGTAGGTGTATTTGCAATATATTATTTTTTCTTTTCTGTACCTGCTTTAGTGGAGCTTCCGTAGAGTTGCAAGAACTACTCTGCTGGGCTTTTCTGGGCCGCCTGTGTGTGGATCAAAACTTGCAGAGAGAATGGCTCTGTCTAGCCAGGGTTGTGGCTCACTGTAAATGCAACATGGATAAATTCCCTATCCCCATCTGTCTGTTCTCTGGGTTGCAGGCTCCAGTAATACCTGAGTCTTCAGGTGTGGCTGGCCTTGTTCTGGTCTGTGGGAGCTCAGTGGGGGGAATCTGAGTGCCAAAATACATCTTATTTAACCTTAAACTTTTAACTGAGTTATGATCTCTAAAGATGAGAGGAGTGAATCTGAATCCTAAGGTGCAGATCTAGTGGATATTACCACACAAAAAAGCTGCAGATGTCCAAGTAGGATATGTACTAATGATGCATTTTAAGGAGTCAGTTACTGAAAGCGTCATTTCAGTTGCCTAAGAGTATGTAATGAATTATAATATAAAAATGAGGGGTCTGTTTTTAATAAGTCATCATATAGTTATCAGCCATTATAAAGTAGGGGTGTTTTTACAATTACTTAGTTCTAAAGGCTCCCCAAATTTGGCACCCAAAAAGAACAATTTAATTACAATATTGGTGTTCTCAGAAAATAATAATAACTTCTGCTGAATTGCGCTGTCAGTACAGATAACTCACTAGGTCGATGTATTCATTAGTGCAGACCTGGTTGGAGCTTTGACTCTGGGTCACAGGTGAAGATGAATTCTGTGGTTACTGCCAGGGGACATTTATCTGCCTACAGTTTCACTTAATTATACTTTTCTGCTTTCAGAGAACTGCAGGATTGAAATGAGAAGGCAGAGTTTAACTGTACTTCCTACATATGGGAAGTTACAGACACTGCCTTGCTATATCAACTTCTTTAAAGGTGTTTTGGTTCCTGAGTTCTATATTCTCTTTTCTGTAGGGCGCACAGAAATAACTTGATGTATGTACATAAGCAGGCCCTTTTCTTTTGCTTCTATTTCCGTTTCTCTCCCAAAACTGCATAACTGAGAATTGGCAAAGATCTAATAATCCAAAAAAAGAGAAAATGTTCTGAAAAATTGTGAAATTCATAGCCTTACTGTTATGCCTTTTCATTATGAAAGTTTTTAATTGTACCATCTTACACTGTTTTGTTTCAGAGATGACCTGCCTCAATATGTCTTTGAATCCTCTGCTTTAGCCTTCACTTTCCTCTTGCTTTTGCTGCCTCAGACTGAATTGGTGTCTGTTACTGTGCTGTTCTTTCTGCCAAATGAGGCAGAGAATCTGATGGCAAAGAACAGAGGAAAGACCCGAGGGACTCCATGCCTTCTTTTTTTACCTTGGTCTTTACTGGTTAAGGTTGGGCACTGAGCAATCCCAGGCCCTTGAGATGAAAGGGAAAGTCTGGAACAAGGAAGACTTGTGGAGGAGGATCAGATTAGGGAGCCACTGGACAAACACAAGCCCACGGGACCCAATGGGGTTCACCAAGTGCTGAGAGATCTGGCCAATGTCATTGCAAGATCACATTCACTAACCTTGGAAAGGTCAGGACGATCAGGGGGAATGTTTGGAACAGGTTTGGCAGAGATGTCATTCCCATCTGGAAAGAGAATCCAGGAAGCTACAAAGCCAATCACCCTCATCTTGTCTACTGAGATGTTGATGGAGTAAATCTTTGCAAACATCACCAAACATACAAAGCACAGGAACATTTTTGTGAGTAGTCTCCATGAATTTACAGAGGGATGATCATGCTGGATCAACCTGATTGCCTTCCATGATGACATGGCCAGCTCAGTGGACCAGGGGAGAGCATGGATGTTTCTCTCAGCTTGGGCAAGGCCTTCAACATCCTGCTGTAACATCCTCATAACCAAACCGGTGAAGTACAGGCCAGTTAAGAGCCCAGTGAGGATGGCTGAAATTAGGCTGAACTGCCAGGCTCAAAGGGTTATGGTCAGTGGCACAAAGTCTGGCTGGAGTCTGGTCACCAGGGGTCATTAGTGTGAATTTGTTTTTTAAGACTGTACACAGGAGAAGAGCTTATATATCTTGGCAGATTTAATATTCTGATATACTATTGGTCCTTTAAGTTTTATGATGTTAAGGTTAATCTACAAATTTATACTCAGGTATTTTGACATTTTAAATTATGTTAGCTTTAAACTAAGCATTTAAGCAGGCTTTTCCAGAGGAAATTAAAAGTGTCATAAGGAAAAAATATCAGAGTATATTAAGTGTTTATGCAACTCTGCTGAAAGTCTCAAATATCCTCAGTTTTGAATTTTGGTTGTTATTATTTGCTTAATACCAGTGATTTTAGGAGAAGGATTAGGTTCTTTATTTTTCAATTCTTACTACAGTGCAGATCAGAGAGCAATTACCACTTTTTGCTTAACATTTATGTGCCTGTATATTACCATCCAAACACTCTGCTTTGGATACTTAGCCCTGACTAGCAATATGTATTGACCTGCTGCTTTCAGCTCAAAACAATCTGTTGGGTGATCAATTCCCACTAAATAGATGAAGATCTACCCAGGCCACATTTCTCAGTCTTTCCTTTGATACCTAAACTCCTTTAACTGAACTGTGACAGTGAGAAAAGCCGAAGCCTCTGCAGTGCAGAGAGGTTTCAAATATTCATCTTTATTACATCCTTCTAAAGATGAAGATAACTATGCCATTCATCAGAACTTTTCTCTTTCAAGAATTAAGGTCTCAATAGCTTAGAGAGAACATTATCAAGGAGTTTAGTATCTCCACATCTTCTCTCCTTACTGCTACTGAAAAATAAATACGTTTTAAAAGCATCTTGGCATGTGTTTTGGAAGGACAGGCTTTTGTACTATGTCTTATTGACCACAAACTGGAAAGCAATGTTGAAACTTGAGTCCAAACGTCATAAAACTGTGAAATGCAGCGATGCCTTTCATGCTGAGACTTTAATTATACATGAAATGTAAGATTCAGTGCCCACTTAAGGCATTATATGGACAATAGTAATGATAGCAGGGGAAGCATTAATTATTTGAGCATAGTAAATTTTCAGTTTACCTTCTAGTGTTCCTTATCTTCATCTTTCTTTTCAACATTTCTCTCTGAAAGACTAACTGCTAATAGTATAAAAAAATAAGAGCCAGGAAAAGCACTTAAAACGTTGCTTGAGTATTGGAATATTGTAATTCAAATCCCGAAGTTCCTAAACAGTAGAAAATCTTCCAGATTGGAGAATTAAATTGTCTCCTGAGAAGCTGTATGTCTCTTCCTTATTAATTATGACTCTTACTGTGGTAAAAGATAAATTATGGTTTTGGAAATAGGGAATTTTCTTCAGTGTGTCCCAGGAGATTTTGAAAAGAATAGATAATTCTATATTTAATATAAAATTGTTAGAGAATATGAAAACCAGTAAATATCAGCAATACTTGAACAGTTAATCTATGTCTGAGATTCAAGAGCTGTCCCCAGAGCAGATGCATCTTCACTTTACTGGGAAAATCTGCTTAAGAGGCAAGAGAAATTCGAATCCAGTGCCAATATAGGTGTGTCTGGCAATCTTAGGCAGAGTAGCATCTCTCAAGACTCTTATTTTCAATTGGAAAAGTTTTGGGTTTTATGCATTTTATTCACTTCACTGTTAATGAGCTTGGGGCTTTTGTTGTTTTTAATTTTTATATTTTCTAATTTTGATATGAATTCAGCATGGCATCTGAGTTAAAATGTTGAGGGAGGAAATATTTTAGTGTGTATATCTTCACAAAATTGTATGAGAATTAAGTGGAATTCTTGTTTTAAAACTGATTCTGTAGAACTTTTATTTAAGGTTGTTTCTGGCACAGCAATTGAGAAGTACATTTTTTTTCTTTCCTGTGTTTTCAGGAATTTTTATTTCTCTGTCCTTTACCCTCTGTCTTCTCTCCTTTCTTTCCCCAGTTTTTAGGAAGGATATTTAGGGAGTCCATTGATTTTTGCTTTCCAATTCAATAGTTCTCAGAGAAAATTGAGAAATAAGAGTTAAAGAATACTTTTTATCTTTGAAGGGTGGAAGGGAAGAATCTTGTGTAATTTCATGTAAGATTTTTTTCATTTAGAATCACTGCAAAACAGTCTTTTCCAAAATAATGAATCTTGCTTTTTACACACTTAATAAAGAATTGAATTAAAGAAGAGGAAAAGACTATCTAATGAACTGCTCTCATGATTATTAAACGTCTGACTTCCAACAAGGAGAACAAGAGAACATTGTTCTTGAGTGATAAATCCTGGAAAATGTTTCCTGAAATATAAATTAGCAAAGTTTGAAACCATTTTTCTGTGTTATGTTTCATGATCTGCACAGAAGAACATAAGAATGTAACATAAGATGTAAATATGGAGTCCTGCTTGCCTTTCTTCTTTGATTTGAATACTCCATGTTTGTTTCCTATAGTTGAAAACCCCAGAAGATAGTATCAGAATTTTATTTAATGAAAAAGAGAAAAATAATTATTTTCTGAGTTTAAAGTTCATATGCCATTGAGAAATAAGCAGAATGCCATGTTTCATTTAACTTTTTAGACTTTTGAGTAATATAAAAAATTGTTTTATACAATTCATACTGTCTGGCATTATGCAGCTTCGGGGAAATAAAAGTGTGAAGAAGGGTAATCCTTGGAGTTCTATATTGAAAACATTCAAAGGGTTCATATTTGACAGCCTGTTGAGAAGATCTTAAAAAAAGGAAGTGAAGCCTAAACTCTTAGGCCTATGTATATTTTTGTATACGTTTGTGTGTACATATATGCATACATATATTTACATATGTGTGCTTGTAAACATGTATGCTTATATAAAAAAGTGTGTATATATATAAAAAAATATATGCTGGCCCTCAAAAACCTAACTTTCTAAAGAGAAATAATCAGGCAAATGCTTAGAAGGAAATTTTGTTTCCTCATTTGCAATACACTGTGAGATATCTAAACAGCAATTCTGCTTTCAGCCAAACAAGCAACTTGGCAGTGTTTGTATGTGAATTGGAATACGTAAGCATTCTGATTATTTGTGTAATTAATGCTGCTTCTGCAGTGCTTGCCAAATATATAGATTGAGTGTGGTATAGCTGAGGATTTAGTAATACAATTTCAGATATTTTGTGAGGATAAAACATATTTCAGACTGTGAAGTTTGAGAAAGATTCTGTTAATTCATTGTAAGTATCAAACAATAAATTTCATTGAGAGCAGTATTTAACTTTTTTTTTACTAAATAACAAAACACAGGCATTATAATATTCATTGTGAAGCCAGTATAGAATCCAGCAATGCTGTAGCAAATTGATTTGCTGTGATTTGTACCATTCCAAATCTAAATGATCTATAAGTGAAATGCCATGATGTGAGGTCCTACCTTAAGGAGAAGGGAGCACCCAAGGTTCTTAAATACTCACGACAAAAGTCAGAGTCTGCAAAACCTCACAAGTTTTAGCAGTAAATCACACACTTGGCATGGGAGTTGGTATGTTAGTCCCTGACCTACGATACAGGGATGTGGCAGTGGGTTTTGGGTAAAGGGGTGAGATGAAAAGACAAAGAAAGAAATGAATGAGAGAAAGCAAGAGATCACCAGTCCTGGTTCCAGCTCTGGTCCAGCTGATGGGATGTGCAGGGTCCTGGGGGGGCCACACGGGTTTGGTGGGGCTTCCTCACCTTGGTGGTGGAAGTTTCCTGTTGAGGACCAACAAAATGGAGACAAATGTAACGTAATGCTGCTCTTATGTGGAGCATAAAATCCGTAGAAATTTGTCAATTTAAGATCATTCAGGATAAGAATCAGTGAAAATAAAACTGCATAGAGAGTGAAAGACTAAAGGAAATTTTTTTAGGAGCAGAAAGATGAATGTGCATGCCTCAGGGTAAAAGTGTTCTGCAACAGATGGGAATAAATGAGACATATCCCCAGTGTCTCTGGTTTTCTGTTATTGCCCCATGTGGTGCTTCTTGAACATTTCTGCTTAGAATTATGAATTGACAGTGGTATTAAGTTGATCTGTGAGTGACATTTCAAGAGTTCTTAGATGAATAATTATCAGTTTTGATGAGCAAGAGTTGTAGCATCCTGCCTGAAGTAGGAACTGTATTTTTTCTTTCATCTCGAATAAAATTAAACTTGTTTTCTGTGTTAAGATAATTGTAGCTACACATGCTCTATGTTCTGAAGGCAGATACATTATCGATCTGTTAATCTTAAATTTTAAATAATAAATAATAGCCTTTTCAAAAAATATTCAAATGCATATTTCCTCTCATCTTTCTTATGCCTTGGATTGTGTACTTCAGTACTATCATTTCAAAACTTGTCCTGGTTCTAATGTGAGCATGTACAGGAAAGGTTATTGCTGCATATTTCTTCTGTAAATGTTTGTATTATTCAGTGCCAGATTTGAGCTACTGAAACAGGACTATAGGTATTATTATAGCTATAGATTAGTTCCACCTCCAGAGATTTTCAGATTCCAGACTAAGAATTTGCTGTATAATGGTATAAACCATTATTACTGCGCTAGTTTTCTTTGAAAGGACGTACTGTGACATATTAAAGGTGGATCTAGCTCAGTATTCTACCTTCAACAGAAGTTGCTTAGAGATGAGTAACAGTGCAAATGTACAGAAATGCTTTATACATACTCTGAGACTTCCTGCTTTGAAATTCAAGACTCCCTCAGATGGAGGTGGCACTCCTGTAATGCTGTACTAGATTTCCATTCAGTGAATTTAAATGTATTTTCAACCTTTGCTGAATTATAGTATCACAATATTCTGAAGCAGCAAGTAAATTCAAAATCTCTATTCCATGTGAAATACTTTGTTTTGAGTTCGCTGCTTAATACCGTAACTTGGTTTTTCCTTTGCTGACAAATTAGTGTATTCCACTAAGCTATTTAACAGCATCTAGTTCCTACTCCTGGTGTCGTGCCTGCTTGTACAGACTGGTATTGTATCACCATTGAATTGCTACTCTTAGTAACACAGTCAAATTTATTAATTTCTTATAAAGCCCTATTTCATACTTTTAATCACGAAAGGCCATCAGTTTCAAGATTTTTGTGTGACTGTATTGGGTTTATTTGAAAACTCCCAAATAATAGTCGCCTAGCTCTGTATGTTTTTTCCTCTGTTTTTAAGTAAATCAGAATTTGAAAAAATTGCTTGTGGCTATGTAACAGAAGATTTATCATTGGTGTCTCTTGTGCCTCCTTAGATATAAGGATTTTTCAAGTGATGGCAAGAATTTAAATTTTTTATTATTTGTGAAAACAGCAGAACAAGCTTCACAAGAAATACAGTACTTTATTTAAAGATTTATTGCTGTTCTTACTTTTTTATATAAAACAGCTCTTAAACTTAGTAGATTAAACTAAATTTGATCCTTTAACTGTTTTAATCCTTGGTATAAGACCAATTTTTTTCATTAGGCATGGCCTTCTTATCCAGATAATTCCAATACATCGTACTTCTGCTTGTCCAGATAATGGATCAGTTAATAAAAGTGAAACTTAAAAAAACCCCACAGTAAATCCCAGAAATGGAGAATGAGACCCGAAAAAATCTGCTTTATTCTTATGTACAAAGACTAATCTGAATATACCTACAGTGTACTAAACAGGTATTTGCCTAGGCTGTTATAAAAATCTCTGAAAAAGTAGATTCCACAATCCACTTAAGGCAATATCTGCCAGAATTTCGCACTCATTTCCATTTGAAAGAGTTTCCTATTGTCTAACATAAACTCTAGCAGGGGAAATTTTGGGTTAAGTCTATCCTTTCTCTTTTAAAATATGATGTGTAATGAATCTTTGCGTTTCTAGCTACTTTATACATATTTGCAGATCCTTATCTTCTTCAGTTTCTCTCTCTCCCCCTTCTTGGCAAAACATTTCCATTCTTTCAGTCTTTCAGTGTGCTCAGCTCAGGGTTTTTTGTGGTAAACCCTTTTAGTTGCTCCTTCTCTTGAAGTTTGGTGCTGATTGCTGGTTTTTATACCAGGTGAGACTTTACTAGAACTGAACAGAAGAGAAAAGATCAGTCTACATACTTAAGATAGAACTCTCCTGTTAATGCATGCTAACACAGTATTTGCTTTTTCTACCACAGTATTAGATTCACTGTTTTCTCCAGGTTCTTTTCTGCAGAAATTCTCTCTATCCAGTTTTCTATCTAGCACTTGTGTAATGAATTATTCTTAATTAATTGTAGTATGCTGCAAGCATCATTATTGGATTTCATCCCATTTATTTCAGATCATTACTCCAGTTGTTCAAGAGCTTAAATTATAGTCCTTTCCTCAGGAATACTTGCAAGCAATTTTTCTTCCTAAAGCCAATTCTTTAAACTGTTTTATATTATCTCCAGATGGGAGTAAGATCCTGTTGTGCAATTTTGAAAAACTGCATATAGAAATATTAGAAAATACTCAATCTAGGATTTCTTTTTGTGGAAAGCTGATAGCAGCTAGGGTTACTGTTTTTCAGTAAGTTTATGCTTCACTTTACAGGGTCTTTTTCCTAGAATAAATGTTCGTTGCTTCTCTGTGACAGAGAATGTAATCAAACTCTTACTGAAGTTAAAATGTGTAGTATTTTTCCTTGGTCTGTCGCATCATTTACTTGCCAAAGAAGTAAACAAAATTTGACCTAGGTGAGTTTATAGTGACTGTTGCTTGGTATTCTGCCAACAAATAAGTGGTTTGTCATTTTTGTGTAGAATTGTTGAAGGTATTCCCTTGATTATCTCCATTTGGAGAATAGTTTTCATATCCCACTAAAAAGTCTTGAGGCTTCAAATGTAATCATAAATATAAACAAATATTTAATTTTGCTGGGTGCAGGGTCCTGTGTTTTGGTTTGGTTTGGTTTTGGGTTGTTTTTTGGTTTTTTTTGTGGTTTTGTTGTTTGGTTGTTGTGGGGTTTTTTGTTTTTTTTTTTTTTGTGAAAAATAGATTATAGCAAAAAAACCCATTGCAAAACCTTGTAGACTTTCTGTTGATTCATCAGGGTAGGAACATCAATTTTTAAAAAACTCAATGGATCTGGACTTATTTTAAAACAAAATAAAAAAAAAAAAAGGTGGTGAATAATTAGAGTGCCATGGCAAAACTTTGCTGCTTCAATGTAGGAATGCTCCGTGAATGAAGTGTGTCTTCAAGAGCTGGCTTAATCTGTCACAAGAAAGATGGAGACAATGCTGTTATGCTTGATGACTACATGCCTACAACATGACACCATTGCAAGTTAAAAAACCCGTCCCAAACTATTAAAAGTAAATGCATTCAAGAGTTAAGTTGGACCCAAATCACTGAATTGACTATGCATGTTGCTTCCTTTAGTGCTGAGTGGAATCAACAAGTGAAACAGAGCTACTCTCATTTTAGATCCTTTGCCTTTTGCAGTATTTTTTTAAGTTTCCATAACCATAACAAATGTTTGAGTGCACTCATAAATGGCTGCCCATTCACTCCAAGCTAACCCTGCTTAGTTATTTTCTTTTACAAAGTATTTTCACCTATTTTCATGGGTGAGACAGAGTACAAACACCCTGTGGTGGGTCAGGATCCTGGGTTTGTTGTAGATCCAGCTCTTGCCCAGTTTGATAATTTCACACATCCAGTTGCTTCCCACAGCACTCTCTGTTCACAAGGTCTCAAATTCCCTCTGTGCCAGGGAGGGAACATCAGGGGAAGTCGTGTCTATTCCTGCTGTGCTGCTCCTCATAGACACCAGTCCCATGTCCCTCCAAAGCCCCTGGACAGCCTGTGGCTTTTGTCTCTATGCATCTCCCTGATCTTCAGAATCTTCTCCCACTACCAGAATCTTTCCTCCAATTATGAATTTTTTTACCTTCGTTCCAGTCCCCTGTTGTCTCTTCAAGATCACTGATTCTTTTTGGGAATGCTTCTTTTCTTCCTCTTCTTCTGTTCATAACTCCAAGGCCCATTTTTCCCAATCTCATTAGTCTATATGCAGAGCACAATTCATTATCAGCCTAATTGGGGCTTCTGTCTCACTCCTCCTCATTAACGGGAGATTTAGAATGTGCCATTTTAGTCTTGGCGTTATCAAAATTTGCAGCCAGCCCTTTTGGGATGCAGCTAGCAAGCAGCAGGAATCCGTCTCAACTCAGAAGTGAAAGTTTAGACAATTTTCTCTCCCCCAGCCCCCAGTCACACAGAGTAGTTTGCAACCTGTTAGCATTCATGTTTTAATCTGTTTTTGGTCATTTTTTTATCATGACATTGGCTGAAAATCTTTATCTTAGAGCTCCACTAGTAATCTTATTTTTTTTTTTTGCAAGAAATGCCAGTACAAATGGAATTCAATATATTTACATGCTTAGAGGTATCCTGAGTAATAATTCTGATTTCCATTGTATGTTTCTCCTAAAATTGACTAATTCTATTGAAAAACTTAATTACTGCAGAGTGGTTAGCTGGCAGATGTTCTGCTAGATTTGATGTAATTAGGAAAAATACATTATGTTTTCTGACTAATTTATTCACAAGCCTTTGAATTAAGTAGGTTGATTGATAGTAGAAGGATTAACTGAAAAACAACAAAAATGCTTATAGAAGTATTTAATTAGCTATGATGGGAAAATATTCCACTTAATGGTTTTCTTTTCTTTATGCTCCCATTTACACAACTATAAAGCTATAGTTCAATAAATGGTTCTTAAAAAATAGTCCTCCCATGTTTCATTTCCACCGGCACATTTATGTGGCTGCATGGCAAAACCGGATTGGGTGATCCAGATTAAACAGTCAATGAGTTTTTTGCTCTTTCTTTTGAAGCCAGCTTTGTTCCTCAGCTACTTTGTTGGCACACAGACAATTCTGCCAGCATGAAAGCGAGGATTAGTGAGAACACAACAAAGTACGAAAGTGCTGTGTGTGGTGTCCCTGGCCATGGCAGGGGTTTGGAGCTCGATGATCTTTAGTGTCCCTTCCAACCCAAACCACTCTGTGATTCTGTGATACAGGCACAACTGCTACTGCCTAAGTGTGCTCAAGTAATATTCCCACCAGAAGACTAAAAGCAGCAAATAGTATATTTAAAGTAAAATATAAAGTAGGATAAAAAATAAAGTTACTTTTTTTGATCAAAGCATATGGTTTAATGAGTTTCCATAACCAGGTTCAGCAAATCAATCTAGATTACTAACCAGAAGAATAATAATTCAATATCAGACCTAATAAAGCAGAAATAGTTAATCTTAAAAAGTTAAAAATTTGAAAATGGTGATTTATTAAAAATACCAATATTGTGTGCTGAGAGTGAGTCTGAACTCTATTAATACAAAAAGAAGACAGTTTATTGATTTTTATAGGTCCCAACTATGATCAATAAGATGACGAATTTATGTTAGAAAAACTGACTATTTAGGAAGAAAGTAAGCTTTCAAAAATGTATTTTACTATTTTTAAAGTATTTGTTTTTGCAGTGACTACATTAAATACTTTTTAAATAACTGCAAGCAGATTACCAATAAATGGGATTAAACTAATGTCTCTTACTGTAGATATTTGTAAAATGGATATCTGAATTTAGTTAAAATTAATACTGTTACAATTTAGATGTTGAGATCCATATTTACTGTAATGTCTTCCTGTCACAGGTAACAGGAAGATGTTATATATGCAGTCAGACTCCATCTTTGGTACCTTCCAATATGGAGTTTTCAAGAGTTGGAAGTTGAGTTTTCTGCTTGAAAAAGTTCATTCAGTTAAACAATAAGGAAAAAATAAGTTTGACACAGTGAGATTAATGCATGTTTTAATTTTGATTTGAAAACTTAAAGAAAATGAAATATTCATGCAAATACTCTTTTAAATACTGTTGCTTGTTTTTTACTGAAACTATGTTTAATGAATCTTTAAAACAATATTACATAAATTGATTCACAGCATGAATAGGAAAAAAATAAGGGATTTTGGGCCAAGCCTAAACGTCACCACACTGAAGCAGTGGCAAACTAAAATCATTACCAATGTCACAGAGTTAAGCTCAGATGGATCTACAGACCTTTGTTTCTGAGTTTGTGCAGCATCTGCTCCTATTGTTTCTTACTAAAGCTGTATGAATATGCTGAAGTATCTGCCAGTTGATTTGGAGTGGTGGATATTTAAGTTTGATGAGTCGACTGTAGTCTATAAATGCCCATTCTTTTTCTGAATAATGACAGATAGATTTTGCTTGGGATCTGGTACAGGAGTTTGTTGTAGGTTGAACTAATTTTTTAAGGGTGATAGTGAAATGAAACCTATATGATTTGTTCCACGTGAGAAAGCTTGATCCCAGTCTATCTGAAAACCTTGCCAGTGGCTGAAATCCAAAGTGTTTCCTAAATTTGGGACCTTGCTCCTGAGACAGTAAAGTTGTGTAAATGCTGTGTTAATTATTTACGGTATAGATGCTTCAAATAAGAAATGATAAAGAAACTACATTTAATTGCTTATAATCAGTTTTATTTTAATAAAAACATTAGAAATATAAAAAATTATCTAACCTTGCGAGGCATTGGGGTTTACAACAGTTGTAGAAGTGGTGATTTGTGCTGCAACAATTAAGCTGTTAGCTCTCATTTATATTGCATTTATGCCAAATAATTTAATATGACCTTAAAGAAAATCAATAACCTTTTCCTTTTTGTGTCTTAAGCGTTTCAACTTTAAAGGATTTCTGCTTATTTTCATGAGTTTCAGTAGCCCTATTAATTTTAGGACTACAAAAATAAAAAATTTATGTATTCAAGTTGCTAATCTATGAGGTTGAGTTTAGATTATTTGCTTTCCATTCCACTGTGATGAATACTCTTACATGCTGCAGCAGAGTGAATAATAGTTACGATATTCTAGGTGAGATTTTTCATGTTTTCAGCAACAGCTCTGGAATAAAAATATGCTTGTGAAATTCTACATAGGAATGGATGTTTCCTTTTTCTCTTCTGTCCTCTACTCAGTGATCTCAAATAGTTGTCATATCTATCTAGAACAAAATAGGCATCTTGGAGAGAAGAGCGTCTCATGAATCTTGCTTTGTGTTTTAATCAGGTGGCATACCACCCATGAGATGGATAGTGAATTTTGACCAAGATCTTCTAGACGGTCTGGTGTTGGCAGCACAGATAGCAGCTTATTGTCCATATTTGGTAAGAAGGTTTTTTAATATTGGGCAAGTTTTATACAATTTATTAATTTCAGGGGGTTAGTTCAGGCCTTATTTTCCTTTTCAGTGTTGAGGGGTGCATTGAGTGCAGGCAGCTCGGGGTGCAGCTGTGGTGTGAGCTGCAGGTGGAGCTCTGGGTGGTGGGAGCCCGAGGAAAGAGACCTGGCACTGACCCTTTACATGGCAAAGGTTCTGGGGACCTGTGGCACAGCCGGGTGGCCAGAGAGACACGGCAGGAGCCGAGGATCCAGCAGGAAGACCCCAGACTTTCACACACTTAGACTGAGGGTGTGCAAAAGCCCAGGGTTCCCTTTGCACAGGGTCCCTCCTCAGAGGCACCAGCTCGAGGTGTTCTTCTGTCATTGCACCAAGATTAAATTGTTTTAAGGGTCCAGACACTGAGACTCTGCTGTGGGAAACCTGGGGTGGAGCCAGTAAGGAAACCTTGTCTGAGAGTGTGAGAGTGGGGCGTGTGGGGAGTCAAGCAGGGCATCCATCACTCACTGCAGCCTCCCACTGCAAGGGGCCTTCAGTCCCAGCTCAGGGGCTGCCAGTGGCTCCTGGGTGGTTGGACAGGGAAGTTTCCTTAACAGCAGCTCTTGGCCTACGTGATTTTTAAAAAGAAAAAAAAAAAACCACCCCAACATTTAGCAAGTCATGGGGGATTATTTCAGTATTAATTTTTCTCTTTACTGGGTTTATTCTTATCAGGAAATTTCAGTTCAAAATTTAGATCTCATTGATTTCTGAATGAGCAAAAATACAAAATCAGTAATTTTGCCTAGTGGGAGGTTGAGTTTGATTTCTCTGTCTTGTCTAGATTCCCACTCACTTCATAAAGATGTATACTGATCCAAGAACTCATGAACAGTTACTGCACAACGCTTTGATACTTGTGAAGGCTCTGCATGCTGTCCACCTGGATATGGACATAAAGGTAGATGATTTTATACTAGCAGCTCTTATATACATTAATATTTTTATTTTTGCTTTTTGTATAGGAGTGTTGCACATCAAATTAAGGTGAGATTGTAGTGAAACAGTTTCGTTTCATGATGTGCTACTGTATGATGGAAACCAAAATACTGCTTCATATGAATAGACTTAGTTAGAAGTAATTTCCATAATTCCTTGCTTTGTAGAATTGCGCATGCAACACAAGCTGAACATAAATTAATTCAGTTCAGATTTTAGCATCCTAAATCACACAGTGAAAACTCAAATGGAATTAATTATTAGTATTGGAAAGCAATTAAGAAAAATATGTTTAAGAACAAACATCATGCACTTAACCATAAAAAGAAGTGGTGAAAAAAATCACATGAATGTCTGGTGATAGTTACATGCATCTATCTAACCACTAAGGCCCATGAGAGTTCTGTCCCATGTTTGATGCACACAGAAGTCAGCAGCTTCAGATGTTGGTTTGAGTAGCCCTCACTCTTGGAAGTTGTCAGCTTCTTCTGTCCTTTTTTGGGGAGGAATACAATGTTGTTGATAATTTCTTCCATCAGGGATCTATTTGGGATCTCTTTTATATGTTTAGGAAACATGGTTTACGTCTCTGTGGTTTTTATTGACCTATGGCTCCAAATTTTCTGTATATGGTGACCTTACATATGTTAGATATCGTTCTTTTGTTCTTTTTGTTGTCCCCAAAACCAGTTTTCTCCTGCTCCTAGTCTGCATTTGTTTAACTGTCCATTTGTGAGTTATTTACATCTCTGGGACCACATTGGGCTGGCTGAAAGAGCAGAAGATTCATTAGAATGGACACAGTATTTGAAAGTGTATGAGGAAACTTTCCAAAGGAATTAATGGCATTAGGAATCAGAGGTAGAGCTTGTTTGTGTGAACAAAGTAGTATAAAAGGAAGCTCAATTACAACTTTTTTCCCCTTTCCATTTGGTTGTGTAATGATTACAGGGAAAAATTAACCCTGCTGTTTCCATTTGTATCAGCTACTGTCTTGTTATCACCTCCTGATACAGATCACGCTGTTAGAAATGACTTTACCATGACAGGCGAAACAGAAAACCTATTGCTTCCCATGCTTGTGACTGACAGGAAGCAAAAAAAATAATCTGGGTATAACCCTCAAAACAAAGGCATATTCTGCCTCAGCTTTTATTAAGAAAAGCAGGCATTTCAGCACATGAAGGAAGAGGCTAGATGCCAGATATGAAAAGGGTGCTGAACCCATTAGATATGGAAGTAGAATTCTAGGATACTCTCCTTAATGTACCTGTTTTAAGACTAAATTGTCTACAATAGATGGGGAAATCCACCTCTGTACAGACTTAAAATTTAAACAAAGCTACACAATCAGTCAGTACTAGAAAAAGGAACAGATCTTGGATCTTCAAGGCCTGTATTTAGTTCTAAGGGTACATTTTACATAGATTTATTGAAATTCATATATACTTTTCTAAGACTATTGTAGAAACTTCTGAACTATCTGGTTCTTTAGTGATAAAAGTAGCAAAATACATAAATCCTTTTGCTGAACTCTCTTAATTTGGGAATTTTCTGATAGTCCTGTCTCTGAAATTTAACAGGCTAAAATGTTCTAAAAGCATTGGCAAAGTTCTTGACTCAGGCAGTCACTGCTTCTGAACTCTCAGCACAGCTTTGCATTAATTAATTGCACAAGCTGAGACACGTGTTAGGTCTGGACCAGCTGGCATTTTCAATCTAAAAATCTAAGATTCTGTAATAATAAAGAAGTTCAGCTGTCTGGAAGCCTTTGGCTTCAGGTTTAAATGACATTTTTAATGGAGCTGAAGGCTTTAAAATCCTTTTAAGGATTAAGGTGTAGATTGAAGATGGAGTACTTTGGGCTGGAAATTCCTTGTTTCCACTTTGTAATCACGACTGACAATTCAGTCCTGGAGTATTAATGGTGGCTTTCTACGTGTTTTTTATTTGTGTTTGATATTTTTCAGTTTTAAAATGCTTTGATTTGAAGAAGATCTAGGTGAAAGCCTGAAATAAGGTATTACAAGATAGGGTGGTGGATAGCAGCAACATGGAGGGAATGTGTGTGATAAAGATAAACCAGGGTAGAAGATGCAGTGATTTGGAATAGTCAGTAGAGAAAATTTGTTTCAGACTTTATTATTTATCATTATTTATTTATAATTATTGCTATTGTTTGCTAACACATTTTTAAAAGCAAATAATATTTACTGACTGAATTTTCTGACAATCTTGTTAAGAAATACATTAATTTTTTTTTAAATTTGGTTATTAGACTAGTAGATAAATGTCACAAATTGAGTTCTATGAATTAATCACAGGATAGAATAGTATTTTCTGAGGGAATAAATTTTTATCTAAGTGGAAATGGGTAGGAAGAAGTAGGTGGCAATAGAAAGTTAGTCTTCAATAGATAATCTACTCTGGCATCTTTGCTATCTTAAATGAAAATGCAGGAAGAGTGAAAAGTAGAGGTGTAAAACCACAGCTGTATTGGAATAACTGTTAACATTCAATAGTCATTACTGAGTTAAGTGAGTGGAAAAATCAGAATGCTTTTCAGACCTCAGGTTTAAAGCTTTTGGCACAGAAGCAGCTTTGTACTTTGCATAGTAAATGCATCCTAAAGTTCGAATCTTCAACCAATGGTGGTGGAATTAAACAGGAATACAAGATGGGATGTATGATTACATCAGTGCATGAAGAGTATATGCAATTATTCTTAAGAATTACCAGGACAAACATTATCTAGGAAACCATGGAGAGTTGCAGGGAAACCAGATCAGTGCCCAGTTATGTATTCACTCTCTTGGAAGGTTAGAGGAGGAGCTGTGTGAGAACTGCTGGGAGCAGGATGAGCTGCTTTGCTGGGCAAGAGAACTTTACCTTGCAAACTTTAAATAAACTTTAACTTGAAAATAAAAATAAACTCAGATTGTTAAGAAAATAAATATGTCTATACATCTCTCTTGCAACACTAAAGACAGTCCACAAGAGCAAATGTTTTTTTCTCCCTTTTTCATACTCTGTGGCAAATAATTTTACCACTCTCCTCGGTGACTTACCAGAATTGCTGAGAACTAAAGTTTGACATGTTTCGCAGCTGCCACGCAAATTAATCTCTATAAATCAAATATTTAAGATGCAGTAATGCTTGCTAACTTTTATAAAGCAATTTATAAAAGTATAAAAGTATATCAGTATCTGCAATAGAAACAACTATATCGTTGTTATTTGGAAGGTGACATTGTCTTCATAAACAGTTGCAAAACTGTATGTAGGAGTATTTGGGATGGTATTTTACAGAAATGAACAGATTTCAATTTTTTTTTTTTTAAGATAGTAAAGACATGTTTTTCCAGACAGTAAATTTTCCTTGCTTTTTCTGTTATGCTGCATTTAATAAAATTAGCATGTGTTTCTGCTGAACCTTGGGGAAAAAAGTTGGTCTTAATTTTTACCCTGGGTTTATCACCAGAGCATGTCAGTGGTTTTCAGTAATCAGGGTTTTTTTTGTGTAGTGACAAGATTCCTATTCATATTAGCCATGAGAATAATACAATTATTACAGGTTAGATCGAGAATATTTGTATAATAAGAATTACCTTATAATTTTTTTATTCTTCTTCCTGTCGTTAGGCAAAATTTTAACTGAATATCTGTTTTTTTTTTTTTTTGTTTTGTTTTCAATATTAGGCCACTGATATCTGTGATCCAAACCCTGTCATGATGCTTATTTTGTGTGTCCACCTGTATGACAATCTCCCTCACTACCTACCCAAGTACACTGTAGAGTTTACAGGCACTCTCCATGCAACTGTGGCTAAACAGGTATTGATACCATTGTATTTAGATTCAGTAGTAATGCAAGGTTATGTATATATGTATATATGTGTTTATATTATGTACAAGCTACAGCAGAGAATGAATAGGTTTCGTGTCATTTGGCTTGTAAATATAGAAGATGAAAGTGTGCATTTTCCATTTTTATTCTCTTCAGTCTTGGGATTTCACTTCTGCTCATGTTTTTTCCCTATGCTTGTGAGCATATGAAAAGATCTACAAATTTTACAAATCTGAGATCAAAGAGAGGAATAAGAGATTCACAGGCACAGGAGTGCAGTGTACACTGCAAATAGAGTACTCTCACAAATTAAGGTGGGATAGTCTGTGGGAAATCTACACTCCTTTGGAAGGAAAATGATCCACCCAGTTATTTGAAGTATTTTCTTATTTTTTGATATCCTTAATTTGTATTTTGGAATTTACCTGCAGAACACACCTTTTATAGTCCAAAAAATGAGTAAAACTAGGCTGATGTTGTTTTTGTTGTGATAGGTGTGCCTGAAAAACACAAGCAGCAGTACTTTGGCGTACAACGCTATTCTTGTAGGAAGAGATGCTGATGATTTCTCTTTACCCAAAGGAAGCACTGTTACCATTCCCGCCATGTAAGTAATGACGTGTTAGTATTATTATTTGTAGTGTTACAGGAATAGAAACCTACTGATTTAGGAGTGGTGGAACACTAGAAATGTGTGCAACTACAGACAGGGCAAAATTAGTTGCTATAAGGGTCAGGCTTTTCTCCTTAACCTGGTGCAAATCTAGCGTAATATTTCAGTGGGACTCTTGCAGTTGATCTCAACAGAGCTTTAAGAGCAATATATAAGCCTTCAGATCATTACAGGAGTCATTTATCTCCAATATATATTTTTTTTTCCAATGTATCAAAACTTGATTTACATTTTGTACATCAATGCATTGTAGAAGCATGAGCAGGTAAATTTTTTTTCTTCCGAGGTCTCAGATTTTGGTTCTTATTCTTAATTTAAGCATGAGTGGGAGTTAAAGAGACCATGACACAGGTGTGAGTAGTACTACAGTGCATCATTTTGCCCCCATCCTCCCTCCCCACTAAGATGGATGTGGTGTAGTTATTTGTTCATCTTACATGTCTGAGAGCCATCTAAGGATTTGAGAGAGATTTAATTTTGAGAAAGCATTAGGATATCATTTCTGGTAGCAGAAATACTCGTGGCATATCACCATCTCTTTGTTTTGTTCACTTAGTACATTTTGCTCTTTCTATGCTATGCAGCTTTATGAATAAACACATTAATTCCATTAATCCCTGCTTAACTAGTGAAGACAAGGGGATGTAGTGGTGACTCTGGCTGTCAGTTAACAGTTTTTAAGTTTATCTGCAAGATATTCATTTACACATAAAATGGATTAGAGATGGTAAGAAGGAAAAAAAAAAGGTCAACATTTGTATGAAAATAAACTGTGAAGGGGAAAAAAAATCAAATATAGATGGTCAAGTTCAAGAAGACTCAACATAAATACAGTGCTCTTTAAGGACCATCAATATGTCAGTATTAAATTACATGCCTATTATAAATATATGCAAAAGGAACAACAAATAATGCTATGTTTTCAGCAAGCTGTGAGGCTGATTTGATTCCATTTTCTTTGCAATAACTTCAAATAAGAGTTATTATATAAATGTAATCCTTGAAAATATCATGTGTTTCTATGAAAGGTCAATACCATGGCTGTTTTTCACTTCACCTTTAAAAAACACCCAAAGCAAACCACAAAGCAAAATCAAGACAGAAGAAAATCTGCATGACCTTGTTGTTGAGCTGCTTGGCATTATATATAGCAAAAAATATTTGAAAAATTGCATAGAAATAAAAACCTGTGGAAATGCCAGTCATGCATGGTAGCCTCTGCTGAGTTTATCATAATGTCATGATCACTAGATGAAAAATAGGTTTTTTGTATTTAATAGCTTTCTTAATATTCTCTTGCAAGTGTTTAAAAACTCCAAGAATTGATGAGATTTGTGGGAGTCTTGCAGGTTCTATATGTTAGATCATAATGTAGGTGGGTTTGGAAATTATGGTAATGTGAATAAACTTCTCAGTGTAGCTGAGTTTCATATGTTGCATGTGGCATCATTAACTCTTGATCTGAGATTCCCAATCTCCAGGGCACTGCACTGCGCCATGTAGACTTGCAGTTCACAGCAGGAACAGCATAAAACCCCAAGATTATAGAACAATTCCATAAGATGAATTTTTCCTCACTTTAAATTGGCCACAACACAGATTAATAGAGAAAAACACTAAGCAACTTTGTGGTTTTGCCATAGAAGGCAACGATTCAAATCCCAATTCTCAGCTGTTGCATGAGGGCAAAGATCAGGCAGAAAGTTCTGTGTGCTGCAGTTGCCTGTCGTTCTTATTTGTGACCAGAACAGACTTCTTGAAACTTGATCCTTAAAGTGGCTTTGGGAGTATGTGTCTCAGGGAATTTATTCCTCTGGTGCCTGCATCACAGCATGTTTTTTCCAGAACATTTTGAATAGTGAGGTGACCTAGGAGCCTCAGACTCTGGGGGGCTCAGCAACTCTTCAGTGTCATAAATGGTACTGTCTGGGGGCTCTGCATTAGGAACCTGAAAGTTGTAAAAGCTGGGTTTACAGAACTGCCAAGATTTCCTCATCAATATTCAGAATTGACAATCTGAGACTTCCTGCCTTCTTAGGACTAATCTCAAAATCAGAGAGACATTGTGAGAGCTTCAAAGTGAGAGCTTCAGGCACTAGTTTTCTTATTGTTCTTGCTTCACTGAAGGACTGATGCAAATAAAGTCTAAATTTGTACCAAGTCTAAACTTTCATTCTGTGTGGTCTTCTCTTCTCCAGTTCTCCCATTAGGGAGAAGCTGTTGCTTGTACAAGAGAACTTTGTTTTTTCTGCCTCTTAGTTACTCGTCTTTACTAATTATTCTGAAGGGTTTTTTAACCAATTTCTTTCTCACTCTTCAATGATAATTTGATTAAGGCTATCTAGATCTGCCCCATAAAATGCATGACAGCATGTCTGACAGCTTAACTCAGAAAAACCTATTCAAATAGAGGAGCACAAACTGGATCAGTTGTTAACTTAGGGTGATACTTTAATGAAAGAGAACTTCCTGTGCTAGTGTGTGTGTGAAGAAAAATTAAGCTATGTGCTGATGTAAAAATCAATAAGGATTCAGTATTGCTCTTTATCGATATAGTTCTTTTATTAGAATGTTTTAAGGTACTCTTAGGCAGAAGATTATATTTCAACAAAGTATTTCAGAGGAAACAAATTACTTTCTTTTCTAGGACCCTTCCCTTACAAAGACTCTGAAATGTGCTCCTGAAATTACATTTCTGAGTAATTTGAGTCCCAGTTTTGTGCCTTTTTTTTTTCTCCATAGGAAACAAGGCTTTGTAAATGTGGAATTCACAATTCGTTTCCTGCACCCTGCTGAAGCAGTGTTGATACTGGTCTCCAATAACATTGATGGAGTAGATGGTGTCACATTGACATTCTCTCTGAAATCCGAAGTTAAGAATATTGAGCCTGTTGTAAGTTTATGTGTGTATGATTAATATTGTCACAAAAAAATTATTGTTATTCTGTGCTGTATTTCAAAGAAAAGGGCACTGAGATAAGAATGAAAATGCGAGTTACCATCAGCATTAGCCTTTGTCCTATGAATTTTCAGATTTCCGATATTAGACTATGTACATGCAGGAAAAAACCTAGAGGAATATGTAAGATTCCTAAGGATATAAATTACAATTGGATCCTGAATAAATTGTAAAAATTTGCACTGATTGCTCTGAAGATAAATCTGGAGCCCTTTCAGCATATGAATGTTATTGGAAGTTCTGTTATGGAGGTGCTGATCTGCTTCATCCTAGTGATTTCAGATGTCACATGGAGATGGACCACGGCCTTTTGTTAGATGTTTCTGATTTTATTTGTGCTTTTTAACCACAGAGACTCTGTAGTTGTCAGATATGTCCCAGTCAGGGCAGGTAGGCCCATGTTTGTAATCCACATTCATCGAGCACATCTGAATAGACTTCTGAAATTCGATGGTGTTTATGGGATCCTCTCTTTTTTTTTAGCACCTCTGACTCTGTTGGAAAGGAAGGTTGGGGCAAGAGGAAAAATAGAGGACATGTAAAGATAAGAAGGAAAAACTGCTGATAACTTGATTCTTGGCCTTGTGTTTTTTGTTCTCTTTTAGGGTATGATAAGGTGCAAATCCCCATGTTATGAGCTGAAGAAATTCAACATAAACGTTACTAATCCCTTCAAAACTGATGGCATATTCAGGTAGACAGTGCTGTAAAGACTAGTCTTTAATGATCATGCTGTTTTATCCACTCTTTTCCATAATTTTCTTCTTCTCCTTAAAAATGTAAAACCTGGAGGTTAAATAATGGGGATTTACATTCCCAAAATTGTTACAAGCACTGCAAAGTGGAAGCTATCATAGTGAACAAAGAAGATAAATAAGCCTTAATTGAAATCCGTCTCAGTGTAAGCAGTAAAGCCGGAGCTTTAATCAAACAGAGTTCGTGAACCTTGCTTGTATTTTTGTGTTTGGCTGAGGTCCAGCAGAATTACAAAGAGAAACAAGCCATGTTAATTAATAGTAGGTTATTTTTTCCCCAAATCTGCTTTATCCTGCTGTTTAAGTTATTAAGCATGCAAAAGAAAAAAAATGCTTTTGCCTTGGGGCTTGCATCATTATCAGTTAGTCTAATTTTTAATTTGTATTCATCATAGCTGCAACAACTGCAGAGTTATAAATGTTGCTTTCCTTAATACAAAGGAAATAGATTGTTGTACCCCTTTAAAATCTATTTATGTGATCCGACTCCATATTTTGTCTTTAGTCTGTAGAGCTAAGCATTGGTTCATCTCATTCACTTATTTGCAAGAACCATCTTTCATAATAATTTCAACTTTTTTTTTTATGCAACATGAATATACGTGTTGTATAAGCTGCAAATTAAATTTTTCTTTCCCCCACAGAATAGGACTGGTATATACAAATAATAATAATAACAACAACAACAACAGTCCTGTAACAAGACTGTTTCCACTGCTCCAGCAATGTCCTCTGGCACAAGCCTTGTGTGTAGGAATGATATGAGTTTAATTAGCTTCTGTCTTTTATTTTAAGTCCTTGAGGTGGTCAGTGAGGCTGAATCAGTCCTATGATTTGGATAGCTCTCTTGGAGATTATCAATGAAGTGATGAAGTAATTTAGTTTTATGTAATTTAGTTTTATATAACTCGAAAGCTACTTGACAACTACGTTAAGTCATAATCAGTTTGGGCAACATTTGAACCAGTAATCTAAAGTTAAAATTCTTTGTATCATGCTTCCAGTGTTTTGAACAATCTAGTGTTTCATCAGGGGGTATATTGTTTACTTGCAAATAACACTAGGAAATGCTAGCTTGATACCAAGGGAGAAGATCTTTTACAGAAAAACTAGGGTTAAACCACAACAAGTACTTTTAAAGTATCTTTAATAGAAAATAATAAGCTTCTTTACCGAGCCTGCATTTAAAAGTTTGAATAAATTGAGTTTTATCTTCATTCTGCAAGTTAAAAATGCAGTCATTATGTGTGCTTGTCATACTCCAGGGTAATTTTGCTGGAATCCACGCAATATTTAGCGCAGCCAGGGAAAGTATATCAAGCCAAGCAAGTAAAGCAAGAGCAAAAGTTTAGGTAAGTTCCAGATAACAATTGTTAATCATAATATATTGGATCATACAATTCTATTAATATTACCTGTCTGTGCATATCTGTGTGCTGCCCGTTGTAAAGAATTACAGTTTAGGACATGGAAATATCACAGGAGATGCCCAACTGTTTAAAATATGCGCCTGC
>VZTA01027722.1:22389-60901 GCA_013398855.1 Mohoua ochrocephala | reverse complement strand
CCATGTCCCAGGTAACCAAGTATCCCGTATCCTTCCTGAGAGGGCCTACATTTCTCCAAGTTTTCCTTTTTTCACTGATGTGCCTATATAAGCTTTGCTTGTTACCCTTGATGTCCCTGGCCAGGCTTAATTGTGTCAGGGCTCTAACTTTCCTAACTCGATCTGCTTGAACTGCTTGAAAAATTTCTTTGTATTCTTCATAGGCTACCTGTTCTTGTTTCCCCCCACTGTAGGCTTCCTTTTTGTGTTTGAGTTTGTCCAGGAGCTCCTTGTTCATCCACACAAGTCTCTCTCTGGTGTTTCTGCCTGACTTCCTCCTTGTTGGAATGCACTGCTCCTGAGCTTGAAGGAGGTGATTCTTGAATATCAACCGGCCTTCTTGGGCTCCTCTTCCCTACAGTGCCTTATTGCCTGGTACTTCATCAAGTGGATCCCTGAACTGCCAAAAACTTCACTCCTAAAGTCCAGGATAGCAGGAGTGTTCCATGCCCTCCTCGCTGCCTTGGGGATCTTGAGCTCCACCATTTCATGGTCACTGCAACCCAGGCTGCCCTTGGGCTTCACATTTCCCACCAGCCTCTCCTTGCTGGTGAGAACCAGGTCCAGTGTAACACCTGTCCTCACCGGGTGCTCTGTCACTTAGAGGAGAAAGTTATAACCAGTGCTTTCAGGAAACTTCTGAATTGCTCACACCCTGCCATGTTTTCTGTCCAACAGATATCAGGGTGGTCAGAGTCCCCCATGAGGACCAGTTCTTGTGGACATGAGGCTGTAGAGGGACACATCCGCTGGGTCTTCCAGGTTGGGTGGCCTGTAGCAGACCTCCACCGTACTGTCACCTGTCCCTGCCCTCCCTTTATTCCTGACCCATAATTTCTTGGTCAGCTCTTCATCCATCCCCAAGTGGAGCTCCATTCCCTCCAGCTGATCACTGACATAGAGAGCAACACCAGCTCCTTCATGTCCCCTGCCTGTCCCTCCTGAAGAGCCTGTATCCTTCCATTCCAACACTCCAGTCACAGGAGCCATGACTCCATGAAGCTGACAGGGACGTAGCTCTGCAGGCACTCACACAACTCTAACTTCTCAATTATTCCCCGTGCTGTGCGTTTAAACAGAGGTATTTAAGCTGGGCCCCCTGACAAAGATGACTTACTGGCTGGGGTGGCAGGAATTCCTTTGTGCTGCCCTTCAGGTGCTCTCCTGGTGACCTGTGATCCTTCTCCAGGCTCTGGGCATCTCTTACTGGCCCTGGCATCAAACTGGAAGGGATGCATTGAGGTTCTTCTCCCCTAGAAACTTTATTTTAACAAACTTTAAAAACTTTGTTAAGCTTCAAGTTTCATAAACTCTTTAGTTTAAATAAAACAAACAAGTGAAAAGGAGGGAATGGTAAACTGTTAGCTGCCTATTTAAAAACAGGGGAGCTGCAAACAGTTATTTCAAAGGCATTTGCTTCATCCTGCTCACTAACTTGTAACTCAAGTGGAATAATTAATTAATTTGAGGCACTCTGAAACGTGCAAATGTGTTTCTCAGCATCTCCTGTAATCAATCACTCTACAGGGAGACAATTAATTTATCAAAATTAGGAATTCCTGGTAGGGCTGTTTCACAGTTCCTGTACCTGTAGAGAGGAAAACAAAACAATTAATTAAATAAAAGGGAGAATTTCTCCAAAGCAATGACTCCCCAGTTGAATAAAATTGAACCTGTTGTGGTAATGAATTTTTGGGCTTGGTGAGGAAAGTGGTGATCTCCAAAGGTAAGCAGCTTCCACAGACACCAGCGCCCAGAAACTGTGTGAGCTCTCAAACTCATGCTCTTGGCTGTTGTTGCGAGGTGTCAGCACTTTCTCCTGAGCCGTTCAGCAACACTTTGAAACACCAGCTTAATTTTGAACTCATTTGCTCACTGATTAACCTGCTGAGGTGGCCGCAAGTACAGGACGTCTGGGCAGCTGCTCCCTCCACCCACTGATGTCCTCCCTAGGATGTGCTGGAGGTCACGGTCCCCACAGCAGCCCTCGTTGAAGACATGACTTTTTCCTTGGCCCTGGCAGAGGGGGAGCCACCAGGCCTGAGGCTGCTGGGGATGGCTGCAGGGCTCTGCCGTCTCACAGGCTCCAGCAGCTCTTAGGTGCACATTCGCTTGCAAAATTTGATGTCTCCATGGATGCTTAACTGGAGCTCAGCTCAATGGAACCCCAGGTTTGGGGATTTGAGTGGTCCTACAATGCATAATTTATAAATTAAATAATAATTTATAAAAGTAAGAATAGGAAAATGAACTAACCAAAAGCTTGCCTCAAACTCTGTTGAAATCAGTGAGGCTTTTCTTTTGAAGCCATTAGGATTTTGATTTGGTTCTTGAGAAAAAATTTTTCCATGAAAAAAACACTAGAAGTATGTTTCTTATTCCTGCATTCAAGCACGGGATTCTTCCACATTTTCTCTGCATAATGAAGAATTATAGACTTATTCCTAACCAGTTAGCAGCAAGGAGTGAAGAACGGATCCTACACACTAGGCTTTATCAGAGAGATAATGAAACCCGCATGACATTTCAGGGTGAGCTTTGAAAGCCTCTTCCTTAGATAAGCTATCATCTGCTCTGTAAGCAAAATTTTTGCGACGATGGGTTTTCCCCCCGCCCTTGATTTTCATTAACATAACCATTTGCATAGAAAGAAAGATTCTTGTTTCTGAAAAGTCCATATTCTCCTGCTGCTTGTTTCCCCCCACGCCCCCAAAGTTTTCATTCTCTGTTGGCAACTTGATAAATCACTTCCACTGAACTCAATTATGGTATCACCAACACAGCTTTATCACTTCAGGTGATAAGGAATAAGCAGCAAGCACAGCCACAAAACCTGCAGGAATACCGATTATGTTTCCATGTCATTTGCTCCATTAACGGCTTGTATGGAGTGTTTGAAAAAAAAAAAGGAACAAAAAGAAGACACGATAGAAAGAGATTATATTCTTTACATATCTCAGATGCTTAGAGCCAAGGTAATGCATGAATTATGAGCCTCAGATAGGGCTTTCTGAGAGCAGTGGAAGGACTTTCATCAGCTTCAGTGAGTTTCGGATAGAACAACGCATTTGGAGTAAAGCAGAGTACCATTATATAATGACAAAAATTGGAAAGAGAAAAAAAAAAAGGCATCAAGTGAGAAGAGAAAAAAGGCTGCAGGCATTTTTGCTGACTTGGATATGAAGGTTCACAGCAGAAGCCGAAAGAGATCCATATCTGAATGGAAATGAGGAAACCACTACATCTGAATGAGATTTTGCTGATCCAGTCTAATTAACCTGGTAAATGTTCAGATACTTCAGTAATTAAACTTTAACTTTAGAAGCTAAATTGCTTCTAAATAAGCTCCTGGGATTTACTTTTGGCATGGAGATCAACAGTATTCTCGTCTTCTACACTACAAGAGTCTGGAGCATGATTCTGACAGCCATCATTATAGTCCAAGCCACCACCAGGAACAGATTTCAAGAGGAAGAGACCCATATTTAACTATAGCCAAGAAGACCTGTGCAGAAAGAAAAACATTAAAGAATTGTAACTAGCAACATTTCATCCAGTATTTAAATCATTAAGTGCTACAATCAACTTGTGCTGTAAAGTAAAATGCATGGTGGGAAAGTTAGGGGATGAAACTACAGTGGTAATGACAGGTTACTGAGAAAGAATAATGTCTGGTTAATAATCACCATCCAAAACATGTTTAAATATTTCTAAAACAGAGGCACATGGCAGTTTGGAAAATATAGAGAGTACCTGTAAGACAGAAGAACCTGTCCCAGGCAGGCTGTGAGAGTGATTATGAACAGCCTCCTCAACACAGCTTCCCGGGAAAATGTTGCACAAGAAGAGGAGCGCCAAACAGAAGCAATCACGTTGCTGTTTGTCTGTGCAGCAGGCACAAGAGCACGCTGGAGAGAGATGCCCAATTATGGGGGTCCATGCTGCATGAAGAATGAGGAACTACTGGGGAGAGCCCGCAGCAACACAGTCGAGGTGACCCTCAGCCTGGAGACCAAGCCTTCCCAGGTATAACCTGAGGAAGAAAGGCTGTTGTTCTCACCTAGGAGGAATCTCAGCAGCCTTTTGTTCCTGCACACAGAAAATCTATCTGATAAGGGAATGGTAGGGTGGTATAAAGTTACAGACAAGGGGATAACAAGATCCAGTGGGTAGAAATTGAAGTCAGATGAATTCAACCTTAACACAAGAAGTAATCTCCTATTGCTAAAGTTAATGGGATGTTGCAGTGCCTGAACAGGAAAGAAGGTGGGTGCTTCTGTCAGTCTGTGCTAACAGATGCCCTTTAAAACACGCTGCTCTCTTTGGATCAACTGCACATAATCCATAGAGAGTCACAGAGGGACGAGTAGGCAGGAGGGACCAAGGCACAGGGGGATCGGATGCAGAGGGGATATTGGGGCAGATGAGATCTGGTGCAGGCACATACTTGTTATTTGTACTGCTGCAGGTGGCTGTATGGATGAAAATGCAGCGATTCCTCTCCCTGGTGCCTCCTTGCTCCACAGAGAGTCTGGGGAATGCTACAGGTCCAGGCAGTGCCAGCACGTGCTGATAAGGCCATTAGTGCAATGAAACTCCCTGCATCCAGGCTTTGTGCAGTTGCCTGGGGGGTTCTGGGGGGATATTTTTATCCTGCCAATGTTTGCCTACTGTGTGTGTATTCCAGAGAAAGGCAGAAAGAGGAAATTTAACTCCAACAGGGCACAGTAAATCCAAACAGGATGGCTCATAGCACACCAAGGCAATCATTTGGTGCTGGGAGATGGTACCAAGACCTCTTTTGCATTTTATTCAGCCCATTGACAGATACAGAATTGGGCCAGAAGAAATCTTTGGGTAACATCTGCTGGTGTTCACCATGCTGAGGAGAGGCCACCATGGGCGTGCTGACTCCTGCTGTGCACTCCTGTCTGGCTCCACCACAGCCTCCTTGGCTGATGGGGCCGAGGTTTGCTTCTGTCTCCAAAGAGGAGAGGGCTGATGGGAGGCAGGGCCCTGGAGGGAGTCAGCTTGGGTTTCCTGCCTTTTGGGCACCTGAATGATGAGCAGAAATGAAGAGTTTTCAGTTGAGAACTGGACTCCTCCGGCTCCCTGCTGAGCCTGGCTGCAGCCCTTTAATTAGTGGGAAATAATTGCATTCGACAGAGGAAGAGGCTGTCAAGTAGTATGGGAAGAATTATTTTTGATTTAGCAGAAGTCATTTTAACCTGAGGTGTCCTGTAGGAAGTAGGTGCAGATATGAAGCCAGCATTTCTGAGAGCAGGATGTGTCTTTTCAGAAACATTCCCCCTTCACTGGGGACGTGTCCTGTTTGGACAGTGGCTGAGAGGCAGGAGATGAAAGGCTGCTGAGTCTGAGGTTTCCTACCAGCTGGCACCACTCCACTTTCCTGCTGCATCAGATGGGTGGCAGCAGCCAGTGGGGTGGGATCTGCCAGGGCACGTTTAGGCTGGTGTTGGACCTGAAGAAGGCTTAGGATGTGCAAAACCTCTTGACTTATTTGCTTATCAAAGGATTTAGGCTGAGCTTTCAAGAAGAAGCTGGCACAGACTGAGCTCAGCTCAGACCCACCAATATCCAGGAGGAACTGGGCTCCTCAGTTCCTGGACCTCTTTGAAAATCCCAAACTTCCTCTCCCCTCCTGCCCCTGAGGGCTGGGACCATCTCAGAGTGCTTACTTATGACTTATTTCATAATGCAGCAAAATAATACTGATATGGCAGATCTTAAACTCACTAAACTCCAACAACTGGTGTAACGTGGAGTTTGAAGAGCTGGCGATCGTAAATGGTTAACTAACAAGTGTTTACAGCGCCTCGTGATAGTTGCTGGCGCTACGACAAGGGCAGTAAAAAGTGGATTAGATGAAGATAAATGTGAGACACAGGCAGAAACAAGTACTCTAGCAGATGTGTGTGGAAATTAATGGGGTGGTGATAATAACAAATTCTGATTCGCCACACAGTAAATGTGTCTCTTGATAATCGGTTTCCAGACGAATACCAACCGGGCATGCAGGAGACAGAAACCTAAATGGGGTGACATCTCCACATTGCCAATGCATTGGATGGACATAGAAAAGCTCAAAAAGGATGGCTGGAAAAGTTGAGTTTGTTTTGTCCCCTGCAGTCTTCAAGATTTTATTTTCTGGATCTGTGACCGAGTCTCTTGACAAATAAATCCCCAAGGCTACCAGGGAAAGATTTCTCCCAACTCAAACTGAGATCTTGGCCATGTTCCAGCCACTGCTACAGATATCCTGTCTGACGTGGGGCAGGCGGTCACCACTGACCCCACATGTCTGCTCATCCACCAAACTGGGACGTGAAAGCTCCCACACAGCACAATGCCTTGCCAGATGTGTTGTTGAACTTCATGTGTTTATGTTTGTGAAGAGAACATAGGATGAAAGGCATTGCAGAAATGCAAGATATGATTTGTTATGATTTAAAAGCCATTCTGGTTTAGCAATGCTACTTTCAAATATTTGCATCCTGCAGGCATTTCCAGATAAGGACTCAAGCCCAGCTTTTCTTTTCCGGTACCAATTTTTTAAAAAGCAGAGTGGTTTCCAAACCCTCTGGAAATGGAACTTTGAGCTTGCCTGCTGCAGCCTGTGTGACCACAGGGACCAGGCTGTGGCTCCACAGGCATGGAGGCATGGAAAGCAGTCCCTGCTCCTGCCTCTCTTCCCCATGTGAACAGACCCCGTTCCGCCCCCAGCTTCATCCTGCACACCCATCCTTGCAGGCATTGCAATGAAGGTAACAAACTGAGCTGGGACATTTTTCCAATGTATGGAGCTGGGGCTGTAGCAGGGCAGGGAGGGGAGGAGGGCAGGAAGACCTGAGACTGGTGTCACCACGGCTGTAACTGTAAAAAGGACCCACCTCATCACTGGTACTCGGAATTTCTTCTCACTTGCCTGAAGTGAGGCTCGGATGAATGTGAGAATAAATCCTGTGGGATGTCTCTGATCCCCTGCTAAAATCCAGTAATTTGAATAAGTACGGGGGACTAAAGACAAAGACAATGGAATTTACAGATTTCTGTCCTACATCCTAAAATAAATATTACATTTTCCATTCCCAGTGAAGGTAGCAAGTACCTCCCTGCTCAAAGTCTTCCTGCTGAGAACACTCTGGCCACATGTGATGGTGCTGCTCAGATACTCTGGCCCCTGGCCCCTTCTTCCTGGCCTCCCCATGTTCAGCCACATCAGTCCTGGGCCTCCTTGCCTCGGGCTCGGATAGCGAGGGGTCAGCAGCTGAGTGCAGTGCCCCAAAAATCCCCAAAAGTAGTGAGTGGAGACCTGCTGAGTCTGGGCTACCAACAATGCAGCCCAATCAAATGCATCTAATTTTCCAGTCACCGCTTCTTGCACACATGACCTGTTAAAAGGATTAAATTAAAAGAATTCCCAGAGCTAATCTAGTGATGATATGATGAGAGACAGGAGCTCAAGCACATCCCAGAGGTGACTGATCACGTTTCCTAGGATGTATTATTTATGGGGCCATCTGCTTTAGCCAAGCGTTGAAGTCTGAAGGGGAGGAGGATTTTGACAGAATTCACTCATTTAACTGGGACAGGGTGATGGTGGAAGAGATGTTGTGGTTTCTCGCCACTCTGCCATCCCTCTCCAAAAAATGATGCAGTAGTTATTTATGGAATGAAGCTGGCAGCAGGGTACCTGTGTGTTGATGCCTTCCACAAAATGCTGCTGAGCTCTGAGAGCTCACGCACGTCCTCACAGAAGGGGCCATTCATAGCAAGGTCCATTAGCATAAGAGAGAGAGGTGCAAGTATGTTCCAGACTGAGCTACTGGTACTGTGAAAAAATACAGGAGTATAAACAGAGCCATGACTGGAATGTGAGGAGGCAGGGGGCAGCCAAAAAAAGAGGCAGAGTTGTCGGGAGAACAGGAAGAATTTCCCCAAAATAGATGATTTAGCTACTATATAGCTCAGTAACTGCAGGATCTGTTTACAGCAATTATAGACAACACAAAGCAAAATTGCAAATGTGAAAAAGGAAACTGTCTTTCTTTCTGATTTAGGCTGACGTGCTATTTAAATAATATGGGTCAAGCAATCTGAAATAAAATATCTTCATGTACAGAATTCCCTCCTGTCCATCTCCCTCAGTGCTAAAAGTAGCCACCTTCTGCTGACATTTCCCCATCACATGTGCGTTATCAGATTTCTAAATATCGAAGCTTCCTCGGGGTAATGTCTAAGCCTGTCTTAGTGATCAGGAGTGAAAGTCGTCTCAAAGCTTTGGTTGGGAAAGTTCTACTAAACCTTTACACAGAAATTTGCTGGGAGCTACCTGTCAGTTTGCTGCCCACTTTCCAGTAATTCAGACTAATGACTCGTCAACACCCCCTTTTTTTTTTCCCCTTTGCATCTGTCTAGAAGGAGCTTTCTGCTCCAGTTACTGGTTTAATAACACAAGGCTATGTACCGAGGCAAAATTCTCACACAGTCTTACTTGATTTGTCTCATGACTGTTTTCCTAATCCTTATTTTTTAGTTTTTGAAAAACATTATCTGAGCAATTGGTTCTAGCATATAAAGATTTGTACTTCTGAATTGGGATATTGCTTCAGAGCTGTTCTTCTGAACACTGGGCTTATGCGGGAAAGTTTTGATTACAAAAAATGCAGTCTTATAGTAACAGCCTATAAGAAAGGTGGCTGTGAACAACATCAGAAATCCTTTTATGCAGAGTTTTTGCTTAGCTGAAATGTAGGTTCCTGTATCATGGAAGGTTTCTCCCAGAGACGCTACCTATCAGTGTTTTACCCAGACAGACAGGGAATTAGACTTCTGTCTGACAGGTGATTTGTTGTGTCATCCACGTGCTGAATGTTCAGGCTGGGAAACGTAGCCTGCAGAAGGAGCCGGGATTAGGCCATGTGGCAGGATTGTTCTTGCTCATGAGCTTCACTGAGGGGCCTTTCTGGTGTAGCTGCCATCTCACTTCACCCCTGGCAGCTACACACCGGGGCATCATCAGGCTCTTCTGGCTGCAGGACAGTCATGGATCGTGGCAGCCGGGAAGAGGGAGAAGCAAAGCTCCCCCATGAGTGGCCTTCAGCCACAAGTGTAACATCAGCTACACCTCCATGAGGGCCTGTGGCAAAGGGCTGGGTGCCCTCAGCATCCCCTGCTCTGTGGCACTGGACAATGAGGGTCAGGGTGCTACGAGCTGGGTGTGCACAGTACAGGGAGTCACATGAAGCCCCATCCGTGGGGCCATGCAGGCAAGTGTCCCTTGCATACTGCCAGAGGTCCATGAAGGCAGCTCCTCGGCACATGCTTCAGTCTCTAAATAGCCAGCAAGGTGTGTGCAGACAGAAACCTGCATGAAGATGAGTGCCTGGGAACAAGCAAGGACATGCACTATCTTCTGGCTGCAAAAGCTGGAGTCAGCAAGGTGATAAAAAGCAACCAAGCCACTGGAGTCCCTTTTCGTTCCCATTGCTGTAAAAATAATACTAGTGGCAGATTTGTCTCCTCATCTCCCAGCCCAAAAGTGTCCGAAGGACTGGATTCCTCTCCCAAACCACTCTGGTTGGCGGCCCTTCGCCTACTTCAGGGAAATGACTCACAAAAGACAAGACCTTTGGGCCAGACAGAGGGCCAGGAATTTTAAAGCCCTTGCAGGACAAAATACTGGAGGGGCTTGTCATCTGGGTGGTTTTTGAGCAGGTATCTCTGCAGAGGCTTCTTCGTTTTCCAGGAAAACAGGCTGAAATGTTATGAGAGCTTCTTAAGGAATACCTACAGCAAGTGAGCCTCCCTGTGTGTTGGTACAGCCCTTGTCACAAAGCGTCTTGCTGCTGCCACTGTGCGGTTAAGGCAGGGGTGAATCTTCCATTACTGCTGGGTCAGTTTTTGCTGGATTATTCTTCTGCCATCTTATTCTTCTGGTGATCTAGTGAGTTAAACTGTGCGAGTAAAGACACGTGATGTTGGAGTCAAGGTGGAATAGGCGGTGAGAGGAGCTCCTGGAAGGGATGAAGGGAGAAGAGAGGCTGTCCTTGGTGGTGAGACATCACAGTGTGTCTCAGTCTCATCTGACTTGGGTCTCAACACTGCATGGTGTTTTCCTGTCCCCTGTGCTGTGTCTCATTCAGTCAGTGAGGGGGGTGAATCAGGAGGTCAAGCAAAATGATGGGAAGGTTGTTTCTCTCTTTTCCCTTGGGGTATTTCCTGCCAGAGCTGCTTCTCTGATGCAGACCACTGCATGGCTCTATGAAGAGCTGTGTGGGCAGCAATGTGGGGAAAGGCAGGGCAGAGTTTGCTTAATCTGCTTTTGCTATTAAAAAACATTCACTGCATCAGGGCTTCACAGATCAGACCTGAAGCTAAATTTTATTTTTCTAAGAAGGCCTCGAGTAAGCGCTGATGTTTTCTGTGGAGTCAGCAAAGAAAAGAAAAGGCTTTTGGTGGCTTCCAGGTGCTGTTCCTTTAGGTTTAAAAATCTGTGCCAGGTGGACTGGGTTTTGCTGAGTAAACAGCAAGATACAGTGGTGGTACTTTTGAGGTCTGCATGATCATGTTACTTCCAAGTGGTGGCAGTCAGTAAAGCTTCTCTTCCCAGTACTCCTACATGAATGTGGACATGTGGCTGGCTGCCTGGAGGTGAGCCCCATGTGCAGTATGTGGGCCCTTATGGACTGCATGCAGCTGCTTTGCCGTTGTATGTGACGGTATGTCCCATAAGCGTGAATATTCACCCCGATGTGGCCAGACATCCTGAAGTATGATCCAAAGGGTACATCCCACTGAATGTCTGGATGTGTATCTTGTCTTAGCCATTTTGGCACTAAAAATACATAATGTGCCTCCAAAATACAGCTGTAAGTGCATCAAATGTTTGTTTAAATTGATATCCATTTCCTTGGGCCATTTGCAACATTACTGGGCTGTCCCAGTAAAAGAAGAAGAGCTTTTTGATGTACATATGCCATATTCACTGTCTGTTCCCTGTTAGCTACATAATCAGATAAATTAATTTGATATCATTGATGTCCATCTTGTTTATTCCTCCTGGATCATCGATAACAAGAGGTTAAAACCACTGCACTTGCAGTAAAACACAGTTTTGCTGCCTCAGCCTTGTGAAGTTTTGAGCGTAACTGGTGTTTACCAGGAAAATGGGTCCTTATAAACCCCAGCCTTGTTCCCTGCAGCAAGGTGAGCCTGCTGGTCATGCCTTTGGCCTCTGACCCTCCTGCTGACCCCAGGTGTACCATCCCTCCTGGGTCTCAGCTCTGCGGCACTGGCACATACTGGTTCCCAGCACCTGCAAGGAATTAAAGAGCACTAAAACACTCCCTGGAGCCGGGCGCTCATCGTACAGTACAGCCGACACAAAAGCTGGAATTCCTTTCACATGAGAACATGGGTACATCTGCTTGCAATCATCTTCCTCCAGGCAGCCGGCCTGATCAAGGAGAAATGTGATTCTCCACACTTGGTCCAAAGAGTGCTGGGTAGACGCCTACAGCCAAGGGGCTGGGATTTGGGAGAGGCAGGATAAACGCGCCTTTCACGCCCGGCATCCCCAGCAGTCCCGTGGCTCCCGCGCTCACAGCCTTGGTCGCTTCTTGCCCTGCTTGCAGGAGGCAAGGCATGCTGAAATAAAGAGAAACTTGTTCTGTGGCAGGAAAGGTCATTTCTTCTGGCCAGGCATTCTCATCCTGGGAAGGAGACAGGAAGCATATTACATTAAAGGTAAACTGATAAAATATTTGTCTGCTGGAGGAAGGGGAGGAATGTCAAAAACATGTTAGTGTTCTTTAGAAAAAAATTTTGTGGCGTCTGACTCCTTCCCTGACAACTGTGGGGTGTCATAAAGAAATGTTTTAGCCTTCAGTGATCTGTAGCCCCATGCACGGCATTTTCCTTGCTGGAAGGATGCTCTTTGTCCGTCTGTGCACGCCTGCGTGTGCACACACCGGGGTGTGAATGTGCCCTCTGCAGCGGAGGAAACAACTGAAAGTATGAGAAGTGAGTGGACATAGAGGAGATATTAGCAGAGTCTCTGGGAAAGCTATTGTTTGTTTGTTATTACTTTCTTTGTTGCAGCTGACCAATGAGAAAACAACTAAAAAAAATCACTTCTTTGATGAAATGTGCAGTTTGTAACACAGATGTCTCATGGTTTGTGTACTTCTGTAGATTTGCCACATTCCATGTTAAAACTTGTTTTTCATGCTGCTACACAAGAGGACTGAAGGAGTAATTTATAGGTACAATTAAGAATGCCATGTTTGGGGAATAAAGGGAGAGTATTTGTAACAAAAGCGAGTTTGACAATTGAGTGGCTCAGCTCAATCAGTGGCTCACTGTGATTCCTGAAAGCAAGCTGAAGGCAGCAGCCACAGTGTGCTTTTAATCTTCAAATCCGATCATCAGTTGATATGTTTGTGAAGGCTTGGTTGCCTCACCTCCTCAGGCTGATTTTTACCAGCTCATAGTCCAGGTAGCCTGAAGACTTGAGCTAGGTTTTCAGAAGGCATTAAAAAATCAGTGATACAGTTGTAGCCTCAGTGCTCCAAGGGCACGTGTGTCCCAATCCAGGCACAGCATCCCTACAGCTGGACTGATTAAAATGGTCAGAAGTGACAATTCACGATTCACAACTCTGCAGGAAAATGCTGTGCTGCAGGCTGGGCAAGAGGACTTGGGGCAAGGCAGCCTGCTCTGTGTGTGCTGTTTGGAGGCATGTGGTAAAATCAGGCATGGGCTGCTCCTCAACTCTTTGAACTTGCTAAGACCGGCTAAGGTCTTGGTTTCAGCCAAGCCATGTTCTTGGCCTCAAACAAGTGCCTAATAAAGAGGACAGTTCTCATGAACAAGTCTTACTTTGGACATTTTTAAGAATCTATCTTGTTTAGGGAAGTTTTGGCAAGATGGAAGAACATCATCCCTTAGCTAGTGCAGAGAACAGTGATGGACAGATAATGTTTAAAAAAAAAAATTGGCATGCAGAGGTTCTGTGTATTTGACCATTGCAGTTTATTCACTTACATTCATGTACACATGCAGAGTTTTAAGGTGACTGTAGAATGATCTGTGCTGGTGTATGAAAATGCAAAGGGAAACATCTGTCATTAAAAAACAATAGGAAAAAGCATTTATTTAGCACAGGCTGAAATGCAGAAATGTTTGCATGCTGTGTTTGGCTTGATTTACTACAGGGAAGACTTAATGATGTACAGAAGGGTCGTCTGTAAGAAACTGTGCAGGGTCTGCTGTTTTCTGGGGCTTCTCACATGAATGTTCATTTGGGTGTTGCAACACACTGACTCTGAAATAAATCCACCAGGGCATTTTTTAAAGGCCTCATACTCAGTGTATTTTTTTAATACAGCTTCATTCCCCGTGAATACTAATGCAGATATACAGAGATGAGAAGCTTTCCAGTGACAGACACAGATGGGATGCCTTTAAGGATGTGTCAGTGGCCTCTGAAAATATTGATTGCCAAGTGTGGTTACTGAGAAAAGATGCTGAAGCCTTCGGAATTGAACAGCTAACAGAGCGTGCATCAGACCTGGATTTTCAGTTAGAGGAAGGATAAGCCCTTATGTCAGTCTTTCCCTGTGGCAGCCACTAACTCTGGTGGTTGGGTCTCAGTGTAGCTGTGGGAAAATGCACATCTATGTTCCTTTGCTTTGTGAAGGCTGTGCTTGCAGAGAATATTCCTACCACTTACCACACAGATTTCACCCTCAGCAGGAGGATGAGTTTTCATCCTCGGTAGGAGACACAAGCACAAGTCTTCAGCTTTGGGGAGTAAATGGAATTTGTCAAGGCCTTGCAGAATCAGGCCTCATTCTTGCCTGTTGGTCTTTCTACTGCTACGTCGCTGCCCTTTGCCTCCTCTGCCTCTTACTCGCAGCCTCTCTGTTCCTCACAGCGCTGTCATCAGCCGCCATCCTTTTTCAGGTATTGCCTGAAGCCACTGCTGAGCAATTGACAGGAAAACAATAATGGTTAGGTTGGAGGAAAGTTGGCTTCAGCAGGCATTTTTGTATACATTTGGAGAAATCCATTTTACAGGTGACTTGTAAATGTACAAACTCTACGCTACCACCCATCTTTTCCTTCCTTTCACATCCGAGAGAGAAGCATTGATTTTAAGGCTAGAAGACATGACTCTGGGCTGACCACATGCATAATTCAGGTCCTCTGACATCCCTGTATAAAGTCATGTTTCACGATCAAGAAGAGTACCTGTGACAGAGACTGTCTTTTGACAAGGAGAAAAAACCCTCTCCTTGATTTGGAAAGATCCACATAGTCCAAGGCAATTCTTTAGAAGTTGTTCCAGTGTCGTTAACATCCATCTGATATTTCCCCTTAGAAGTAAGACTCTGAGCCCGTTACACATCCAATTAGGCTAAAAGTGCTTCAGAAGGGAGGCTGCTCCACTACCTGCACATGCATTGTCCATGCACAGAATTCAAATATCAGTAAGCAAAATACATATGTTTCACAAGTGTAATTTTTCTTATCGTAAACTCAGCCTCAGATTATTTTGGATAATTTGTTCCTGAAGCTGCCTACATAGTCTGGGAAGGAAATAGGAAGATACGTTTTCCAACATATTTGCTATGCAGAAAATGTGCTTAGACCTTTGGTTAATATTCCTAGTTTGTATTGTTTATTTACATGTAAGAGTTTAGTTGCCTGTAACGAGAGCTTATTTTTAAATGAAAATATATGATGTTTAAGTGAAAACTACAGATGAGTAGGAGAGAAACACCTCGGATGAAATCATAACAGGCGGAATTTTTCCATAATGAAACCAAACTGAAGGTATTCTGTCAGCCTTTGTTTTAATCTGTTTCTTTTTTTTGCCTTGCCTGGAATTGCCTGTGCGCTCGCAGGGAAATCAATCTACGCCTTGGGCAGTGGGATCTCTCCGTGGCTAGGGAGACTGATTGATTGTTTCATATATTGAGACTGTAGGTTTGATGGGAACTCTATAGGAATGGTGACAGCAACGGAGATTTGAGGGTTTTGGCTTCTTTACTAAAATACATACCTTACAACATATGTTCCTTCTTGTCAGATAAAAAGTCCTCTCTCCCCTGTGCATTTCTCTCTTCTTTCTGCTGTGTGTTTCTCTTCTCTTCTGTGTATTTCTCTCCTTCCTCTCCAAACATCTCAGTATGGATTGTTTTAAGTACAAAATAAAATTAGTAACTCATGTAAGATTAGTATTATGGAAAAGATTTTCCATGAGCATATTTAGTGGCTTTGTAATGATTCAGTGATTTGGTTGTATTTGGTGCTTTTTTTTCCAAGTGTAAAGTAATTTCTCATGACACGGCCAACTCAAACCCCATGACAAAAATTTCATATGAAATTATCAAGGGTAAAGTGTTGGTTTTACTAAACCCAAGGACTCTTGGATTTAAATCAGCAGAACCAGGACTTTTCTTATCCAGGTGCCGAAAATTTGCACAGTGGCCAACCAGGCTCAATCTCTGAAAAATGCGCTCCCATGATGGGTACGGTGTTTTTCAAAGTAGGACTGATCTGTCATTTTTTCTTCATTGAAAAAAACCAAACAGCAGAAAGCTTCCTATCTGCTCCTATCTCCTCTCTGCTGTACAGGGAAGCATTGGAGTCACCATCCTTGGAGGTCTTTAAAAGATGCATGGATTTGGCACTTAGACACATAGTTTAGTGGTGGACTCGACAGTGGAAGGTTTGTCTTTGGACTCCATGATCTTAAAGGTCTTTCCCTACTAAATGTTTCTATGATACGGTGATCTTACCATCCCTGGCTAACAGGTGATTATCAACAACTGAAATTCAGAAAGAACTTCTTCACAGGAAGGGTTGTTAAACATTGGAATGGACTGCCCATGGAGATGGTGGAGTCACCATCCCTGGAGGTGTTCAAGAAACAGCTGGATGTGGCACTGCATGCCATGGTTTAGTTGATCACGTGGTGATTGGTCAGTGGTTGGACTCTCTGATCTTGGAGGCCTTTTCCAACCTAAATGATTCTGTGTGATTACCAGCATCAAAGATTGGTGTCATCAGGGCATCAGGACATTACCCAGCTCAGGTCCTCCCCAGTTCCAAATACTGTTCAGGAATATGTAGTAGACTTGCAGCCCATTTTAACAAATAATTACCAGGTGAAAGGGTCTTTTCGTTGTAGCCATTAGGTGTTAACGTTACCTTATGAAAAGGCAGTCACTATCCTTCACTCAGGAACAGTACTGCAGATCTGCCATGTAGGATGTGAAAACGCGTTAAACCAGGACAACATTCTTTAAAGCAAAAATCACTGTGGTCCTCTTTAAAAGAAAAAAGGAGTCGGGCACAAAGATTTATAATGGCAGGTCTTGAGAGAGGAGGAAGTGAAAGAATTTTGTCTTGGTTTTGGTAAAAGTAAGTGATTGAATTGCTCATTCCAACCTGAAGAATTACATCCTCAGAATTCCTCTTTCTGAAGATGATTGACTTTAAGATTAAAGTTGATACCTGGTGTGGCCCAGAAACTGAGTGATCTGACCCAAACCGTGGCTGTCTTGCCTACCAGGACATTTTTGGCAGAAGGGAAATGACACGCTGGAGATAGATGGCAGCATCTTGGCTCCTCTGTGCCATCCTCCAGGGCAAAAGAGCAGTTATGCTGATGCCTCGAGGAGCGAGCAGGAACTCCGGAGGCTTGTCTACATTAACAAGTGCAGACAGGTTCTTGTGCTTGGTTGATGGAGAGCCAGCATGAGTTCAGGAGTTGTGCAGTCCTACTAGCACGAGGAGAGCTAATGTGAGCTGGGTCGGGCCCCATGCTGTGATTCGGGACCAGAGACCAGCAGCCTTCCCTTCTGTCGCTCGCCAAACACAGGCCCGGGAGAGCAAAGTGATGGGGATGAAATACCCACCTTTCCAGGGGAGCCATGTTTTCCTACAACAGTGTTTTGTGATATCCAGGCGTAGAGCGGGATTTAATCTTTCTGAGATAGATGGGATTCCGTGGGGCTCTTGTGATTAAAAATGCATGTGTGCATGGGTACTTGCAGGGTGGATGCCTAAATGATCACAACAGGCAAAAAACCCTCCCCTCGAATTTCCATACCCCGCAGCCAGCCGCCCTTTGAAGTCGCTGGCATCTAGGGACAGCTGGGTGCAGTGGGGCTTCACAGGGGATGATTAAAGATGTCACGATCTCTTACTCAGCAGCAGCACAGAGAGAGTACAGAGAGTGCATTCTCCTGGAAACAAACTGAACTGTAAATCAGAGAGGTAATCCAACATCAGATGAACAGAGGCACAGGCTTGTTCACAGGCAGGCCATTGGTGAGACCGGGAAGCACAGACATAAAGCAGAGCCAGCAAGAGCGGCCACAGAGCAGATCAAGAGACGTGTAAGGTCATATGTGATAACGTCAGGAAGACAAGTGAGGTTTGTGCTCTGATAACCTGAGAATCATGCTCCAAGCTGGGATGCACTGCATGTTACTAAGGCTCCCAAGGGCTTGCTTTGACCCGAGGAGAGAGCGGTCACCTGCCCTCTGCTGCGGGTGACTGCCGTATTTCGTACTTCGACTGTTTGGGCAGACGATTTGCATCCCGCGGGCCTGCCTCCGGCAGGCTGGCAGTGCTGCTGAAAACTGCAGCCCATGTGATTCCTACCTGCCTGAGAAGGCAGGCAGGGGAAAGCAGGTTGTTTTGTTTATGCTGAAAATGCCTGGCATACTCCAGGCAGTGTTCCAGCTCCTCTGCTTTGAAGCATGGGCTTCACCCTGAGCCAAGAGAGGCAGCAGCTCTCTGGGATGTTCCACTTTTCCTTCCCCATGAAAATGCACCCACTTTCTCCCATTTCAAACAAACCCCCCATATTTTTAGAGCATGTGCTCAATAGGCACGTGCTGTGTCCCCACAGGTCTCTGAGGCTCCTGGCCATGCTGGCGAGGTTGCAGTGGAGATGCGCAGGGCTTGCCCTGCTGCCCAGGCTGTCGAGCATTGCTGCAGGCTCCTGGTACTGTGGAGACTGAGGCACAGGGAGGGAAACCTCGGGCAGACCTATCACAGATTAACCTGTCACTGTCTCAAGCTCTTTCCCCCTCAGAAGGCAAACCTGTTCTGCTAGTAAACTTTCCTGCACAGGCTGAAATCCACTCTGGAACATGCCCACATTTAACCGGTGTCATCAATAAGGGGTCATGAAGATACCGATTTGTCCTGCAGGGACCAGTTTTAGGCACTGCCAAAGGCTCAAAATGCAAGACAGGAGAAGGAAGAAATGAGGTGGGATGGGATTTGTGTGGAGTCAGATTGCCTCTCTTCCTGCAGCCACCTGCTCCAGAGACAGTCCTCACCAAGTAGCGAGCTTTGCCAAACCAGCTTCCTGGTGAAGCCTGAGGAAGGAAATAATGCTGTCATGATGAGGATTTGGTTGAGGGCCCAGGAAGACATGGCAACCAGAACAGAGCTTCTGGCATTAGTGTTGGGCACTCTTCAGGGAAGGGCTGGATCACTGGGAATGGTGGTCACTGGTGACACAAGGTCCGATAGCTTTATTTATCATATGAATAACACCCACACCCTGAGAAAGCCCAGAGTTTTGGGGAAAGAACAGAAATGTGTACAAATGATTAGGACAGCAATAGTGTGTAGGAAAAGGGATGCTAAAACCAAATTGTTAAATTTAAGATTTTTGAGACTTTGCATTTCCTAATCTTTGAGTAGGTGCAGCTTGTTTGTTGGGTGGGTCTGGTTTTTTGTTTGTTTGTTTGGGGGGTTTTTTTAAGAGTGTGTGTGCATTCTGGATGTGAATAATAAAACTAGGCAATGAACACAGGTTAAAAAAAAGCTCAGAAATAAGAGTTCAGAAAAAACGTTTTGAAGCATAAAAATAGGTATCCCAAATGACAGCAGTAAAGGAAAGAATGATTTGAATGAAATCAGGCCATGTCAAAAAGACAGGTATTAATGTGCTACAGTCCCTTTCCACCTCCCTTCCTGTTAAATCTGACACACAGACTTGCTGTATGCTTCCAGGTTTATCCTAAAAGTGTGCTGGAGGCAGTGAAAGAGGAAAAGGAGAAGGATTTCTTAGAGAGAGAATGTTTTTATCCCTCTGTGGAAAGGAAGCGGCCATGATCTGATAACGTTGCTGAACTAATCTGCTTCTCACTGTGCTTATCACCAGAGCAATAAGGTTAATTCTGCGGTGAGGGCAGCAAAGTACTGTCAGTCAGCGAAGGAAGGAGGATGGACAGACCAACAGACACCATTTCTTATCTGGCAGGCTCAGACAGAAGCTGAGAAAAATATCAGCAGTAGCCAAGCAGGAGAAAAAAAATCCCAACAACTTTACTTTCAGCTGTTTTCTATGGAAAATATGAGCTCTAATATTCATTACTAAAATGGACCAAAGAAATAGAGCAACCAGTTGAGATGCAATGGCTGAAATGTGTCCCAAGCTATGTGCCAAGGACAATGAGACTCACAGCTGACAACAAATAAACTTTTCCTAAAGAGAAGGTGTTTGCCCTGGGACTTTGGGCTGGTCCTGTCACTGTCAGGAAATCTCTGGGGCAGTGGAAGAAATAGTATGAAATTCAAAATATTTTGGAAAGAACTGACTGATGATTTAAATATTCTTCCTTCTGTTTGGAAGGAAAACACGACTCCTGCAGTTTTCTTGGAACAGCCTGCAGAAAATGATTTGTAGTGCCAAGTGGCTCTACCCTAAGGCAAGTGACCAGGACAATATGGCTGGGAGATTTGTAAAAACCTTATTAGCAGAAAGTAATCATTTTCTGGGTATTAGGAACACTGTTCAACGCTGCCATGTTCTTGATCAAATGGATGATTTTAGTGGGTTGTTAAAATCCACATGGTGCTTCTTTGCAAAAGATGAAGTGTCATCTCCTGCACTCCCTGGCCAATTTCCAACTCATCTATTTGCCTACTAAGTTATGCTGATGTCAAGCCTCATTATTTTATCTTAAGTCTCATTATATTTGGTGGTGGGGTTTTCTTGGAAATTCAGCTTTGGTAGTCCTGTGATTATATAAGCATTTAATGTACACTGTATTCAAGAACATTATTGAGTTGAAACACTTAAAATCATGAAGCCTAATAAAGAAAGAGGGAAAGAAATCAAGATCAATCTTTTTAATGCATTTTTTTTGTGCTTGGATTTACTGAATATCCTTGAATAGCCATTACTGATACTCTCTCCTACATATTAATGAACAAACCACAGTTCTCTCCACAGCTAGTGTGATGAGAGGCAAAAGCAGAGGAGTCTGCGCTATTCAGGGATCTCTTTGTACTAAATTTTAGGCAAAATATAGTATAATAATAATAATAATAATAATAATAGTAAAACACTTAAAAATTCAGGATGCTCTGAGCCAGAGATTTCCGCCCCCCCGCCATTTAGTTTGGATCAGTTAAAGAGCCACACATGCCCACACCATTTCAGACAGCTTAAGTTTAAACTGCTGGGCTTTAAACCAATATGAATAAACTCAGAGATCACACAGAAGAAATGGGGTTGCCTGCTGCAAATTGAAGAGCTATTTAAAAATCTAGGACCTTCTTTGCTCACCCCAAAAAATGTACACGAAGTCCTGCAGGCTCCAAAGACACAGCTGTCCAGACTCAGCTACCAGAATTTCTTCAGTGAGCTCCTTGCCTTAGTTTCTCAAAGTCAGGTTCAGAGTGGTTTCCATTGGGTTGCTCCCAAATTTTTGCCTTAGGCTTGCAAGACCATAGTCCTCCGTCTAACCCCATGCCGTGAAAGTAATGAACCCGCCAGCTCCATCCTGCTATCCTGCCGCAGGCATCCCTCCAGTTCGTGGTCTTTGTTATACCGAGGGCTTGATGGAGTTTACACCACGCATGAAAGGGGCTCCTCATTCCAGAACTGTCTTGGGAACAGTCCTGCAGACAGCATTAATTAACATCTTTTGATAAAATTTCGACACCAAGAGTCTACTACTGTCACCAGAGGTGATGAAAGACATTTAACCAAATGACATCATTAGTGCAGACTTGCTTACCTAATGCCCTTGGGAATGCTGCCCAACCACACCAGCAGACAGCATCCAGCGCTGGTGTGCCAGTGGAGGCAAATCGAGTCCCAGGACAAGCCTTAAACTCCTCCATGCTGAAGAAAGGGAGGTCTTAAAGAGAGCAATGTCACTGCTGATGGAGAGATCCCAGGAAAACACTGTAGTATTCAAGCTGCACACACAGCAACTGTGGTTTTTCATGGCAAATAACAGAAAGGGGTACTGCAGGCATGTCAATAAACTTGGATATTCACTTGGGGGTACATACTTGGAATAACAATGCAGTAGTTGCAAGCTCAGCATAAAAATACGTGTCTTACTACAATACCAGGGCAGCACTGCCTCAGTCCCTGAAACAACCTGAAAAGAAATAGAGATTGCTACTGGGAAAACACCAGTCACCTTTCACCCTTGCCTTTGAAAAGAAGTGCTGTTATACTTTTCTTTGCTTTATGTCAAAAACTTCTGTCCCCTGAACTGAGAAAGTGACCTCTTCTCGAAGATACCACGCTCAGTTTAAATCTGAGCATTATAGTCTTCTGTCAATCACTTCTTCCATCACTAGAGCAATGAATTTCTACAATAACCTTGTACTTGAGTCAATCCATTCTCTGGGTTTCACAAGATAGCATTTTATCCCAGCAGTTTCTTGAGTCATCATGATGTATTTGATATCCACAGGAGGTTCTGCGCTTTGTATTTCCTTGGCCCAGAGGCACAAAGCACCCGAAGTTCTGCAGAGCCCCAGTTCCCACACGAGGCTTGTTACAAACCAACCTGCTGAACACAACACCCTTTGCCATTACCAGTATAGCAGGAAACCATGAATATTCATAACTAATTCCCCTGGTTTTATAAATTAACTCCATGATAGCTTTTTCATGTAGCCTTGCATATGCGCTCTTCGCTTCTGTCCCTTCTAGCTACATTCTGCGAGTAACTATCCCAAAAGCTCTGGTGGTTTTAGCAACCAGGCTGTCAGCATTAAGCTGATGAAAGAGTGCATTGATTCAGGAGAAGGGGTGTTTGCTCTGACACATGGTGTTGTCTGCTGACACTTGAAGCATGGGGCTACAGGGAAAAGCCACTCGAAAACAGTGACAGAAAAGACAAACTACGTCTGGTTCACATTTGCATGGGAGTTGAGCTGGGACCCCAGCCTCCTGTGGAAGTGCTTCCATCACAGGGATCGGGAAGGTGCTGCTCCCTCCCGCTCTGCCTCTGTGGGAAGATGTGGCTCCTGCACAGAGCAAGGGGCACTTTGGTTGAAGCTGTGGTTGCTGCCATTTGGACTGGGACAACAGAATCATAGAATGGTTTGGGTTGGAAGCAACATTAAAGATGATCTTGTTCCAACCCCTCCCCACCATAAGCAGGGACACCTTTCCAAAGACCAGGTTGCTCAGAGAGCCCCATCCAACCTGGCCTTGAACACTTGCAGGGATGAGGCATCCACAACTTCTCTGGGCAAGCAGTTCCAGGGTCTCACCACCCTCACAGCAAAGAATTTCTTCCCAATATCTAATCTAAACCTGCCCTCTTTCAGTTTGAAGCCTTTATCCCTTGTCCTGTCATTACATGTCCTTGTAACAAGTCCTGATAAAAAGGATGAGCAGAGATGCCTTAGCTTTAGCTCAAGGGTGCTGGGGGATGAAGGGCAGCAAGGGAAAAGCTTTGAGTGCAGATCCAAATAATTTGTTTCAGAAGACGAAAGATGCGTGGGGCAAACAGGAGCAATTTCCTGAAGCAGCATTCAGCCTGGGGTTGGGGCACTGCTGAGGGACCAGCCCATGCTGGTGATCCTTCTGCATTTTACAGTGAGCGGTGAAGGCAGCCATGGGCTCTGGTCCCACCCCCACAATCAGCTGTATCTGTATGGGTTCCACGTCTCATCACAGGGAGTTGCCACACCACTGCACTGCTCCCTCACCATGCACTCGTGGCTATGTATACGTACACACATCCATATTCAATGTACATATTTATATGCAATTGCAATATATAGAGTGTGCACTCTCTGTGTGTGTGTGCATTCGTCTGCAACTGATCTGGAATTGATCCTTCTATCAGGGAGCCAAGGCCCCAGCACTTGCCAGATTTCTCACAAGTAGTTTACAGAGGGAGCTCGGCTCCCCTTGCTCTACGCTGGCACAGGTTCAGCAGGAGGTGAGATGCTCATTATGGTCTCCTGAGTGCTGTGGGTCTCTGCTGCGAGGGAAGAGAGAGGTTTGTGTCTGAGGATGGATAAGGAATTCATTAGGAATTCATCTGGGGTGTTTCTGGCATCTGCAGAAGGAGGAACTGATAGAAGATTAATTCATGGAGGGAAGGCTCAAGTCTGAATCAGGAAAAGGCAAGAGTAAGTTTAGGCACCGTGAGAGTTGTGAAACTGCTGAGCAAGGGCTCTTAGTTTGTGAGTTTGGCTTTTGGTCCTTGAGTTCTTACAATAAACTAAAACTGTCCATATACAGAAAAGAATTTTCAATTTTTTTTTTAAAGCTAATCAGTTAAAATGCATTGCGATTTTCTGTGGGTTTGGGAGGTGGGAGAAAGGGAGACAGAGAAAACTCTGAACTAAGTCACCTTCGGTTGATTCTGTTCAGTTTTTCCATCAAGACAATCACTCTCCATTTCCATGTGCTGTTACAAGGATCCGACAAACTGGGTTCATATCGAGAGCAATGTGAAATGACATGCCATGGCCATTTGGAATTTTTTTAAAACTCCCCTGTCAGAAAAGCCTGCATGAACCGCCGAAAGTTCTTTACCAGTCTCACTGGATTGATTACGTGTAACTCCAAAAAAAAAAGTGCTTCTGGGAAGTGGCCGAGCACGCGGGTGGGTGCCTGGTCCTGCCCATAGGGATCTCGCCCCTTTCCGAGCGCAGGGCGCGCAGTCCCACGGGATCCCCGGGTGCCGATGCGGGGAGCGCTGCCCTCGCCCCCCGGGCCCGGCCGCCTCCCCGCCCCTCCCCGCCCGTCGGGCCGGGCCCTTCCCTCCGCTCCCGCTCCTCCGTCCCTCCCTCCACCTCCGTCCTCTCCGTCTCCTCCCGCACAGGTGGGACTCCTCGCCGCCCCTGCCGCGATGCCGCCGCCGTGTCCCCGCGGGGCCCTGCCCGGGACCTCCCTCCTCCTCCTCCTCCTCCTCCTCCCGCTGCTCTGCGCGGCCCCCGGTGAGTGAGCGCGGCGTGCGGGATGCGGGACACGGGGAAAGCATCACCCGGCACGTCCTGGGGAGCGGCAAAAAGCCTTCCCCCGGCATCCCGCGTGGGTGAGAGCCTTCGGACGCTCCAAACCTTGTGCAAGTCGGGCATTTTTTAAAAAGGGTGCTTGTTTGCCAGTGACTGAAGCATTTCGGAACAGCCGAGCGCTTGCAGGTCTCCTGTTGCGCTGCCCGTCTGGGGATCAGCAGGATGACCGCTTCGATGTGCTTTGGGGCAGGATGCCAGGCACAATTTTGGAGCAATCTGATTGTTAGCACAGCCCTTATCCAGTGACCCGGGGCTTCCAGCATTATCATGCTGCTCTGGGTGCTGGTACTGGCACCAGCTGCAGTTTTCTGATGAAAAATGCGGTAATTTACTTGGTGAAGAAGGCCAGTATCGGGTTTCCCTTGCCAAGAGAGCTGGAGAGAGGATGCTGGAGCGTCAGAAGCTTCCCTGCAGTGTATATTGCGCTCAAGTGTGGAAAGAGGAGAAAAGAGAGGCACCGGGAGAAGCTTGACTGTTTTGCCTGTTGAGCTGGAACTATGACAGAAATACTTCTGGCAGGTTTTGAGAAATAATCTTCTTGTTGTTACTTCCTTCTCAGTAAATGCATGTGTTTTATTTTTGTCTAGATGTTTCAAGGGGAAATAAGCTTAAACTGATGCTTCAGAAACGAGAAGGTAAGTAAAGAGACAGCAAAGTGCTTCCCTTTGTTTTCCTCTGAGTGGGTTGCTGTCAGTCGAAGCTGCCGATGAGCTGTGCCTGCACCTCCAGCTCCAAGAGGGGCAGGAGGCTGCAAGCACAGGGCCACTCTCCCTGCGGGCCACACCAAAACCTCCTGCTCAGGCAGAGCAGGGCTGCGTGCCCATTTGGGACGTTGGGCAGGAGGCTCTGCTGCTCACGGCTCCCTCTGAAATCCGGGGTTCCCAGCCTCAGGCAGCACAGCTGCCTTTAGCTCTACACAGAGCGCAGCACCGACCTTTTCCAGGGCATGCATGGCAGACGTGGCATCTATCTGGTTTATTCGGGGAAGTCACAAACTTTTCCAAGGAATTATAATGCATGGAAATACTGCTGGCTCAGGCACAGAGAAGAAAATGTGCAAACCTGGCTTGCCTATGATGCCTTGACTTGTTCTTTTTGTCTCCTTGGCCCCACATGTGCTTCCTGTTTGGAAGACTGCTCTCTTACGGGAGCCATGGCCAAGGGCCCAGCAGTCAGAAGCATGGAATGGCTTGCCGGTTGAGGGAAGGTGGTGGAAACGATGCCAACTGGGAACAAGCTGCACCACAGCAGATGAAACATCCCAGAAGTTTTGGCCAGCTCCCCTCAGCCTGCTCTATGGCTGAAGCAAAGAATTTATACCCCCACAGAGGGGACTCCCACTTTCTGCAAGGCTTTCTAATTTCTTACTGTTTTTTTTTTCTGGCATCACTCCACACCTCTCACCAGCACTAAAATATATATCCCACCCACCTCTGTTTCCCTCATGTGCGGGTTCCTTACGTCACCATTCTGCAGTGCTCGTGTGCAGATAGGAGCGACCTTCCCGCACCCCAGCAGCGGCCACTTGTTTGTTCATGTCCTCTGGGGAGAGGGACTGCCTGGGGAAGGCTCTTGGAGCATGCAGGCAACATGGCTTAGACCAGGAAGAACTGCAAAATTGATGATGGAGGGAATATGCAGCCCCTTTAATTCCAGCCTTGCTCCCCTTCTCTGGTTGGTTTCTAAAGCAAGCAGGCCAAGCACCCAGCACTGCTTCCCTTGCTGGCAGTGTCCCTCGTGCAAGGGCTCCTTCATGGGACGTTTGCTCAGCTGTCCCTCCTCCCAGTAGTAACACCCAGTTCAAGCTCATGGTGAGTTATCGGTTTCCAGCTCATCATTGCAGGACAGCCTACTGCTTCCCACTTACTGCAACACTCCTCTATCACTTTTATCTCCAGAATCTCCTTCTCTCTGCAGTCCTTTGCCTTCCTCTGTGAGTCTGCCCAGCTCCTACTTCAATGGTTTTCACATCTCCACTTGACTTCCCTGTCTACCCCAGTCTCTTCCCTCACATCCTCCAAAAATCCCATGCACTCCCGTGTTCCTGATTTCTCCCTCATTGTAATGAACCATCTGAAGCCAAGACTCCTCCTAGTCCTACACACTTCTTGTTTCACAGCCAGATCAACACCATGTTTTATCACTTCTGTGTGTGGCCAGGGGCTGGCCAGTCACAGGATCACAGAATTGTTAGGTCGGAAAAGATCTCTGAGTCCAGCCTTTTACCCATGTTCACCACTAACCCATGTCCCCGAGTGCCACATCTACATGTTTTTTGAACACTTCCAGGGATGGCAATTCCCACCACCTCCCTAGGCAGCTTGTTCCAAAGCTTGACCACTCTTTAAGTGAAGGAATTTTTCCTAACATCCAATTAAAACTTCCCTGGCACAAATTGAGGCCATTTCTTCTCCTCCTGCGTAGTCCTCTCATGCATGCCTTTGGGAGGTGCATCGATTCCTCCAGCAGCCACAGCAAGCTGCTCTTAGGCATGGAGCAAGCCAGATGGCACCTCTGCGTCTGGCAGGGTGAGGCCATTTCTATGCATCCCCCATGCAGGGTGCTATGAAAGCCTGATGGGCTTTTATTTTCAGGCATACAGGGCATTTAGTAGCACTCATTTAAATGCTACTTTTTTAATGCTACTTCAAAAATCTATCTTTTTATGTGTTGCTCCCTTCACTGTTAGCAGTGTTTCTCCAGCTTCCTCAGTCTTTTAAACTTCACCTCTTATCTTCATCCCAGTTTCTGCAACTGTAGCACTTAGGGCCAGTCTCCTGTTATCTCCTGAAAGCACAAACACATTGTGTATATGCTCGTCGAGTTTGGGTGTTTTTATTTAAATTCCTCAGTTAGCTGCTGTATTTGAGCTCAGAAATGCTTTTCAAGAACCTGGGAGAATGAGGGTAGCTGAGAAATCCTGTTAGATCGGTGAGTCCTGGGTTTATTACTGTTACTCTGCTACAGGCATTGCACTGGCAAGCACAAAGGTACTGGCACGATGTGAGAAGCATTTTCTTACTTGCTGCAAGCAGTACACTTCAGGCTGACCAAAAATTTCCTGGCATGCGTTTTGTGGGGGGAATTGATTTCAGCCCCTGCTGCTGCGAAGCCTGAGGTGTCAGTGAAAGAAACGGCGGCCAAGGAGTTCCTGAGCAGCCTGAGACGCCAGAGGCGCCAGCTGTGGGACAGAAGCCAGCCCGACGTGCAGCAGTGGTACCAGCAGTTCCTGTACCTGGGCTTCGACGAGCAGGTAAGAAATGGAGAGCAGCATGGAGAGAAGGGGCTGACAAAAAAGAGGGAGAATAGACAGGGATAGAACAAGGGGGATTGGGTTTAAATGAAAAAAGAAGAGATTTAGATTAGATGTTAGGAAGAAATTTTTTCCTGTGAGGGTGGTGAGGCACAAGAACAGGCTGCCCAGAGGAGTGGCTGATGTCCCATTTCTCTAAGCGTTGAAAGCCAGGTTGGATGGGGCTTTGAGCAACCTGGTCTAGCAGAAGATGTCCCTGCCTAGGGCAGCGGGGTTGGACTAGATGGTCTTCAATGTCCCTTCCAACCTAAGCCTTTCCACGATTATGTAAGGCTTTCAGGGGTCAGTAGGGGTTCAGACTGAGTGGTCGCGAGTGTGGATGCGCAGCCACCACAGGGAGCTTCTGCTCAGACATACTGAGATTTCTTTTTTTAAAGTGGCAAATGTGACACAGAAATATAAGCTCTGTTACTTGTTAGAGATTCTTGCATTATTTAATTAGTAGGAAAAAATTACATTAATATCTTGTATGGAGCTCCTGCCTGCTATCGAACTTAAGCTTAATAAATTGCAACTGGACATATGAACGAAGTTTGCTTGTGAAATAGGTGGCCAGACTCAAAGCAATCACTTGTATTTCAGGAAAGTAATTTTTCAGCCTCAGCCTAATCAGCTTTTAAACATGCTGAGAAATCCACACCGAGCTGGCTGTGATTGGCACTCCTCAGTGAAATGGCCCGGACATTCCGCACCCAATGCACACTTGTGCCTCCACAGTGTGGGCAGCTCCTGACCATCAGGAACACTGGCAGCGGTGTCTCCACTGCTGTGAAAGGAAAACCATTGGATAATGCTCAGCCAACCTCCCTTCAAACGAGAAGGATAAATTTTTAAAAACCAGTTTATTTGTAAAAACACTGGAGTGGAACCAAGCTCTGCACAAAGCTCTACTAAATAGATGCTGGAATAGGGAAAAAAAAGTGTGTTTGGTTGCAGTCCCACATGTAGAACTATTTCTGCTTTTAATAAGAGGTAAAAATAGTTATAGATGTTGAATTCTTGGCTTCTGTCAGCTGCATGAATATGTTTAATGAGATTGCATTGGCACAGGCAAGCTGGAATACATTTTAGAGCTTCATGCTATGTGGATTGCTTGGAAGATGAATGCACTCATTTTAAAAGCTGCAACAATTAGAAAAATAATCCTTTGCTTGAGCTGAAAATAATGAAGGGTACTTTTTTCTAAATTCTCCTGGATATTATGCGGATAAAAGTCACTTCTCAACAACATGGCTATATCCCCTAATAGGAATAGGAAAAATAGGAAAAGTGGTTTTATACATCAGAAACTGAAGACCGGGGGCAAATACCAAAAGTAACCAGGGCAAACCATGCAGATAAAGTGAATTCTCCTCTGAGTTCCTCTATGCATTTTAAAAACTGAAATGAGGCCTGTTGTGGGATACAATGAATCCACTTAGTAGCTTTTCTTGAGTATTAAGACTCAGTTTTAACAATGAAATAACTGTTTGTTCCAGCAAAGGACTTCGTCCATACTTATCCATTGTGTATTTTGCAAAATTTTTATTTTTTTTTTTTCCCCCCAAATCTCAGCCAAAAATATTTCCAAAGAGTCATTCAGATGGAAAGGCTTTGGCTTGGCAAGTATTTGATATCCTTGCACACTATTTTTCCTCTGCTTTTGTGAGCAGAACTGAAGCGCTTATTGCATTTCCATAGCTGGAAGGCTGCACTGTACCTTCGTTCTCACCCGTGCGAGGTGGGAGTGAGAGATCACAGACAGAAAGCAAAAGCCTGTTGCACCCCAGTCAGGGACATTGCAACGAAAGGCACGGGGCAAGGGAGAACGGGACCTTTCGATTCTTACCTGTAAAACACTGACATAATTTTACAGTCCACCATTGACAAGGTAAGCAGAATATTAGAGGTGCTTAGTGCACGTTTCAGGGGAAGGCGCTGTCAGTTTAAGCACTTTGCAGCGGGAGGGGGGTGTAGGGGTGGGTCCCAAGTGGGGCAGGGCAGGACAATTCCTGCACACGGAGTCCTGATAATCCCATAGAGAAAGTGGGTGCAAGTCACAAAATCCCTTAGATCTAAAGATTTCCTTTTTGACAAATGTGCAAAGGATCCGAATTTCTGAAAGAGGCTCTTGCACCCCTTCTGTTCCATGTCATCACTGTAGTTTCAGGCTGGAAAGCAAATATTCTCTTTTTTTTCTGGCAGAAATTTGAAGATGACATCTCCTACTGGACAAACTTGGGACGTGCTCGTAATGAATACTACGGCGGGTACTACCAGCACCACTACGATGAGGATTCTCCGATTGGCCCACGAAACCCACACTCCTTCAGGCACGGAGCAGGCGTCAACTACGACGATTACTAATGCCATTTTATCCTACTATAGCTGTGCCTGTAGGGCTGCACTGGGCGAGGCTGAGCCCTCCCTCGGTCAGAATGACCCCGCTTTTTCTTCTATTCATGTCAAACAGCAAGAGTAAAGGAACTGCCAGACTTTGATGAAAGCAACACGACTTTTTAAACTATCATTACTTAGTAGTACACTTTATATATAAGTGTTATAGAAATAAAGCTTTTTTGATAAAACAAACAGGTTGCCATTATTTAGTAGACTTCATAAGCAAGTTTCATTCCAGCTGTATTACCGCAGAGTCCTTTTTAAAGGGCTTTTTCATTCGCTGCCCTACAATCAATTGCAAAATTACATTATATCATCTACTATGGCATATATAATACATAATATAAGCCAGTACATTTAAGATGTGCCTGCCCATTCACATTCCTATTAACAAATAAATCCAATTATTCTTGGGAGAAAAGAAAAAAAGGATTCCTGTCAATTGAAGTGCTGCCTTGTTGCCTCCCCTGCCGTTTCCATACCTACAGCGTGCAGCCCTCCAAGCCTGACACGGCACTTCTGCAGCTCCTGTTGGGTCAAGGACACAGATACTCACAAAAGCTAAATTCAGTGCCTACCTACAAAGCCTGTGAAAGGATTCTCCAGGGAACGGGTTAAAGGCAGGAACTTGACTTCAGCAGTAATTGCTGAGGCGCAGAGCATCCAACCTGAGCGGCCCCAACCCCTCCCAGGCACGATAACCCAAAGGTTATCTTTGCTGAATACTCCCCTTTGTGTCCATTCCACTTAGCATCAAGCTTTCAGCCTAGCTCAAAATAGGGAATAAAACAACAAAGTAAGCTATTTAAAATTAAATTAATGTCAGACAGCATCCAACACAATTCCCTGACATCATAATTTCCTACTGCAAAATTCCCTCTACCTCAATTCAGACTGGAACACGCACATTAGGCTGAGCATCAAAATATATCAGAGACCTGGCATCTGTTAGTGAAACACAGTGGATTAAAGGGGGATTTTTGGTGGCACCAAGTATGTTAAGAATCCCAAAACACAACCAATTTTTGTATCACAGCAACATCAGCCTAGGAAGATTTCAGCCATCGGGGGCTTCAGGAGGAGCTGGGCAGAGGAAAGCGCTGCTGGCACTTGACAAATGTAGAGGACTGGGAAGGGGCAGGCAAGGAAGGCTGGCTACTCCATTACTTCTGGAACTGAAGAATCAGGATAAAGAGAGATTAAATCTGTTCTACCAACTAAAGCGGTCAGAGAAGACAGCATGGACGCTTTAGCCGTCTCTCATCTAAAGCTTACAGGAAATTTCCAAAGCATGGATCATGGCAACACCATTCTTTACACTTCACTTCTTTCATAACTCTGAGTGTATTTCCTCATCTTTTGCTTAAAGCCCTTGTTGTGTGATGGACTGGTGTCTAGGAGATGCAGCCCAGCACCATCCAGCTCCCTGCAGGAACACTTCCCAGGAGACAGCTCTTTGCTGAGAGAGCCAAACTGAATGAACACGTTGGTCACTTCTCCGCACACGCAGATCCACGCTAGCCTAACGTGCTCCAAACCCTCAGCCTTCTCTTGGCTTAATCTTGGCAGAATCCTTGCCAGTTTAATTGGTTTAAATTGGTGTGTTTCCTCAGTAGAAGAGCCTTTATTCCAAATATGGAATAATCACATTCTGAGTAAAGCACTCTTTTGCACAGTTGGAAAACACCTATTCCTAGAAGAATATTTCCATTTTGTGTATTATCAAAAAAGTATGCTGAATTTGGCCAACGTTTGAACCCTGCTGATAATTTCCATAATTTCCCAGAATTTACAACTGTGAATTCAGACCTGCTGAATAAGGAAGAATAAAAAAAGTGCTGTAAATAAAGACCATCCCTCCCTAGGCCTTTGTAAACTCTGTCCATTCCTGCAGGCTGACTCAGTCTAGCCTTCTGTGCCTCTCAGGCTCGCAACCAAGTCTACGGTCTCTGTCTTCTGAATTCTCTAAGAAGAAAACTTTAAAAAAAAAGTCTTTTCCATTATATTGTGTTGCAGGGTTATGGAGTGGGACAGAGTTAACTTTCTCCATAACAACACGTATGATACCATGTTTTAGATTTGTGACTAAACCAGCGTGGGCAGGACACAAATGTTTTTGCTTTTGGGTGAGCAGTGCCTCCACAGCCTGTTTTTCACACTGTCCCCCAGCAGGCAGGCTGGGAGGGGACATGGGTGGAGAGCTGACCCAAACTGGCCAATTCCAAATGATATAATGACTTGCTCAACACTAAAAGCTGGGAAGAAGAATAAGAAGGTGGAGGCTTTACCTTCCAGGGAAGTCATTTCTCAGAGACTGGGTGAGCACCAGTCTTGCTCAGGAGAGATGGTGAGTGGCTTTTGCCTCACTTGGGTTTTCCACTTCTTTGCTTCACTCATTAAACCACTCTTACCTCAGCCCTCAAGAGTACTCATTCCTGAGTGTCCAATTCTCTCCCGTTGGGGCAGGGGGAGCGAGTGGCTGTGAGGGTGCTTTGCTGCTGGCTGGGGTCACCCACCACAAGGCAACAGCTCTGAGGTGAGGACACCCTACTTCTTGCAGAGGAGTGCACCTGCCTTGCAGTGCAGCAGTTGCAATGATGGAAAACAAGCAAGGATGAGCCATCAGGCTTGGGCAAAAGGAGGAAGATTACCGGAAAAAAAAATTCATCAGACATGCAGGGAGTACTTCAAAGTTTAACTTCCTTTGACTATTTCTGTCCCAAAACATAGACAGAACTGTGCACCTCCTCTCAGCATTTCCATTCTGCTGTGCAGACAGCACAGAGCACTTCACGTCACCATCACCCTCAGCCATCCCAGCACTGACATCATGTAACCTCTCCAGCAAGACAGAAGAGCAGCAATTGTTCATTGTGGCTCCCTACAGAGCAGGAACAGCTTGGCCATGCTCCAGTGCTTCATGTTTCAAAGCCTGATGCTGCAACATCCCCGAGTTTGTCAGTGTCAGCCAGGCAGATCCATCAGACTCACAGGGCAGTGCTGCCCCCTTTGCTGGTAGCACCTGCCAGCAAATCCTTCACCCAAAGCATGGAAGTATTGCTGCTGTGTCCTCACAGCCACTCTCATACACTTCCCCAAGTCTAGACTGAGATCTTTCTCTCCAAATTCAGTGTCTTCAGCAGCAGCAGCCTTTTTTTTTTTTTTTTGAGAGTGACAGGTCATCATTCCCTAGAAGTTCCTACTTGTGACACAAACATGTTGGGGATGGGGAATTGAGTGTGTCTGTCCCAGGACCGTTTCCCAGGTGGAAGATGTCACCTTCCATGCTTAAAACAGCTTTCTCTGCAGTGGGGTGGACAGAGCCCAGATTGCTGTGCATGGCTTGGACAGCACTTAAGGCCACTGCTCCTGTGGCTTTGTGCTTTGGGCCTTCCAGCTGTTTCAGCTACGGCATGGACCACGGCATTCAGAGGATCCTGCTCCTTGCTGAAGAGCATGTCAGCATCTAGGGAAAACACTGCAAGAATAAACAAGCTGGTGCTTGTTCCAGGCTGTAAATGGCAACAAACCAAGATGCACAAAGACTTGTCAGATTTGCTATTATGAAATAAGCAAGTGAGAGAAGAACTGAGACAGGGAACAGAGAACCAAAATCTGGTTTTTTTGCAAGAAATATGAATTGTTATTTTAGCAAAGCCTCCCTGTTGCTACAGAGTTGCACTCAAGAGCCTCCTGCCACGCAGAAGGAGCCCTGCTTTGCTTCAGAACTATTGCTGCTCTTCCTGGTAGCTCTAAGGAGTCAAGAGCTGCAAATAAGGCATTCCCTTCTGCCACCTGAAATCCCCGCAGAGGGAAACGTTCGCAACAGAGGAACTACGGATTTGTGGCGGCTACACTCCCAGCAATTCCAGGGAAGGGATGTATGGTTGCTAGGGCTAGCAGTGTTGAGTGTACAGTTCCCTTGCTGATAACAAAGCATCTTCTTCCTGTGGACAGGTGACCCCTGACCAGCCCCTGACAACCCTCAGGGACTTCCTGGCCTCAAGTAGCATTAAACTCAATACTAGCAAGGCTGGGGACTGGCTCAATCCATCAAACTAATCGAAGCCTCATTTTGCCCTCTGTAGCCTGTTCTCTAAGGCAATTATGCCTCTTTCAACTTTGAAACTCAATTCAAACCCTGACAAAAAAAGTGAAGTTTTTTTCCCCAATATACTACATTTCTAAAAATTCATTGAAAAAAATAGATTAAGACACATTAATACCCAGATGGCAGTGAACTCACTGGCTACTAAACCCACCAGAGTCTATATAGGTTAAGAGAAGCTACAAACACCTTAGACACACAAACTGCCAGATCATTATTTCCCCATGTAGCAAAAAGATAGGCATGAGGCTTCTCTAGTCTACATATTCATGGAACTACTTAAAATAAATTAGGTCTGCAAGCCCCTCTGTAGCTGGTCTGTAGACTAGCAATGTGGCTGACAATGCTCCTTAGCAGCCTACATAGAGAAATAAAGGAAAAGTACATCATGCTTGAAAAAAATAATGAAATCCAACTGTGGATCTCACGCTGTAGTACCCTCCAGCAGCAGGAGTGGTCCTCCTTGTGAGGATCAAAGTGGGCACAGCAGCGGGTGCCTTGCACACCTTTCCTTCTGGAAAGCTGGTCTCACTCACCAGCACCAAGCTGGCCAGTTCCCTCTGCTGCACTGTGTACTTCCTACTGAGAGGGGAGGACTTGCACCTAACACCAGCTGAGCTGCCCGTTTGTACGGATCGCTGTGAGTAAATAGGCACCTCAAGTTTGGTCACGTTAGTTTTACCATGTCTGCCTGACCAGATGACAGCAGAAAATTCCAATTCTCAAATTTTCTAGGGGGAAAAAAAAAAAGAAGAGCATATCTCAGCTTCATATACTCCCAAATCCTGTATTTCCAAGCTTTCAGAGCTGTATTCTACTGCCCTCCATCAAAGTGGCTCTTCTGGAGAGGCAGCAGCTCTTTCTTACCTGTGGTTCCCAACACACTTGATGCCTCTTTCTCCTGCTGAGATGTCTAATTCCAGATGGGAGCAGAGCCCCAACATGCAAACCTTCATCTGCCTTCTTGAAGATTCAGTTCAGACCAGACCAAACTTCAAAGTACCCATCCTGGGGTGGCTGTATGATACTGTATTCCCTATTGTCTGCCCTGTGCCAGACAGGAATCCTGTGCCTTCTGTGTCTTTAAGCTGTTTCTCAGGAGAGGGGAGGGAGAGAAGCCAGGCAAATTTTTCAGAGCGGTTTTGTGCTCAAGGACACACTCCCCTGCGTTCCTGTGGCAGAGCAGAGGAAGCACCTTCCTGCTTTTTCCCAGCTCTTGGCTCTTTGCAGCAAGGAGGAGAGTGGCATTCTCTTGTTCTGTAGCTAGCTTCTTGTTTGTTAGCTAAAGCACGGAGCACTGGGACTTTGGCTTCTTCTTCTTCTCTTCTGGACTGTTCAGCAACACCAGAACATCACCGGGAGGCCCCACGCCGCAGCCTGGAGGGGCCCAAGCTGCACCCCAGCTCCGGAGAAGAGCAAAGCCACAGCCACAGAAAGGACTCTGAAATCTTCCCAGGTCTTCTCCACAGCAAGAGCTTTCATTATTTAACATTATTAATTCTTTTTTTCTGTGCCTGCGTGCACTTTGCTTGTTAAATAAAGAGGTTTCTTTCACTTTCCTCCGAGGAATTTCTTTCTGAACCTGGTGGAGGAGGGGCTGCTGAAATCTGTCTTCTATCAGAGGACGTTCATTTCGGACATTCCTCCAAATTTGTCTCAAACCAAGACAAGTAATATCCCAGACTTTCAGTCTTAAGCACCAGCAGACTCTGTTTTAACATGATTCATGCCTTTCAAATCAGCCCCAAGGCCAGTCACTGGCTTCAAAACCTACGGGCAACAGCTGCCTCAGCTGCTGTTTCTGGAAGACACAATTTAGAAAGAATATGGGAGCTGAACCAGGAACCTCTGAAACAAAAACTAGAAACAGTAGAGGAGGAAAGTAGCAAACCCACAGTCTTGTCATTTGGGCCCAGTGGGAGGCATCACACACACTCACAGATGGGTTGTACTGGTACCAGCCACTTGCCCTCTCTTCAATTTGCTCCTTTCATGAAGGAAGTCAGGCTGTGAAGTAATGCAAAGAGCTTTTAAATCCTTCTTGGTTCTATCTAAAGGTTCAGACTTCCTGGGGGATTGGGTTTTTTTGAACATACACGTTTTGTGCCAGTTTGTAGTAGCATGCTTGTGCCTGTACAAGTTCACATACTTTGTACTGAAGTCACTGGAATAAATAAAAAACAGCCCTGGAAGTAAGAGGTGGTAGCCAGAGCTCCCATTGACCCTCCAGGGCTGTGCTGAATGTTGGACCAGGGTTGCACCTGTGTCCCACCTCCTCGTAGACTTTGGCGTTCAATGGCACAATTTGCACGAGGAGTGAAACCTAAGGAGAAAGAGCCTTGTCCCCCAAATATAATCTCCACCTTAAGGGTTTTAAGGGTTAAAACCACCACGCTGGAAGCTGATTAACAATCCTCTCCAGAGAACTATTAAAGAAATGGGCACTATTTTCACACATGTCCAGCTGTGGCTTCGAGTACAGGGAGAGGCTGTGCTTTGTGAGTGTTTCAGTAATGACAGGTTACAGGCACATTTGGAGCAGCACACCATGGTGTACTTTTCAGGCAATTTAGCATGGAATAAATGCCCAGATCAAGTACCTAGAAAAAGGCTTCGAACAAAAAAAGCAGATCTCAAGCTGCTCGGCTGTGAAAAGATGGAGGTAATGTGTAATATCTAAATTCCACCTCTGAATCCAGACAGGAAAATGCATCCTGGCTCCCCCATCTCAGCTGTATGGCAGATTTCCAATGGAAGAAAACGTGCACTTGTGAGCAAGGAAAAACCCATTTTGTCTTAAAAGGATTCCTGCAGCCCCACTCCAGGCAGGGCACTGCAATGAATGCAGCAACCCCACCACTGCTGGATTCACTGGGAACTTTACCAGACAGGCTGGAGGGGACTCCAAGCCATGCAAGCACTGTGATGCTCTGGCAGCTCAAAGGGGCCTGAACGCCACGCTGCTCTCAGAGCCTTCCCAGGGCTGCGCGTAACATCACCGCTACTGGCAACTCCCAACTTGCCATCAACCTAAAGATACTCAAAGGCCAATAAAAACATCAAGCTTTAATGAGATAAAGTCAAGTCACTTTGCTTGACGAGATTTAGGATTTTCAATTTTGAGCGGCACTAAGCCAAAATACCTTTTAAATACCTTTTAAAAACTAGGAGAATTATTAAAAATAAGGGGAATTGGAGTGGGTTTTTTGTTTGACTGGTTTGGTTGTGTGGGGGTTGTTTTTTTTTTTTCCTCTAAGATGGCATGCATGGTTACCAAAGCTGAAAGCATTTACTGGCAATTTAGTAACTGCTTAAAATAGAAACACTTCCTCAGTGTTTCCTCAGGAAGGCTGAAGTTAGGCTCATTGGTTTAAAGAAAATATTACACTCCTGCATCACTATCAGCTACCTGAACTGGAGTAAATGAGGATGGTTTTGTCCAATCTACTTCAACCGACATCCTGCAGTCCTTACTATACATCTGCTAAGAGACAAACAATGCAAGACCAAAGTTATTAACTTTGAGTGGATTATTTACAGGCTGTTACTTTACAATTAATACACAATAAATCCACAGATGTGCAAATCCAGAGAAATGCCCACAGTGAAACCCTGAAACTAGTAAACAGAAGTTTCAGTATTTTATTAAAATAGCATATTCAACCACTGTAACCAATAATACATTAACTTTATTCCCAGAGTACGCACAACACAGTAGTGATTCAAAATATCCTTATCCATGGTAATCAATGAAAATATCTCAAATTCAAGTGTACAACTAAAACTAAACCTTTGAAAAAATCTCTCCTTTAAAGAATACATAAAGCTCTCATACAGAATTCTTTTAAACTCTTCTATATGCAGATGTCAGTGTCTCTCACCTGACAATACCACTAGTTTTTTTCTTATGCATAGTAGAACATCTCATATTTTATAGTACCCATTTTATAAATAAATTGGCATTTTCCATCCCATTTGTGTTTATCATCAGCTTCACAAAGAAACCAGTAAATAAAACTGTCAAGGACAGTCACAACAAAATGATCTCACATCAAGATATAAAACTTGAAGATACTAAAAGATGCTTCTACTCTATTTTACATAAAAAGACAGATTTAAAAAGTGCAAGGCAAGATTTGCAGGGGAAGGGAATATTTATGTTATTTTTAGGCACATCCACTTCTTTAAAGCAAGCTTCAGAATGAAATTCCAGTTCGTTCTTCATGATACCTGTTTTAAAGTCTTTCTCTCGCAAAAAAAAAAAAAAAAAAAAAAAAAAAAAAAAAAAATAAAACCCATAAAATTACAAACAAAAAATTTCCTGC
>VZTA01027722.1:0-22347 GCA_013398855.1 Mohoua ochrocephala | reverse complement strand
AAAAAAAAAAAAAAAAAAAATTACATCCATCAAATGTCAAGCAGGAAATTTCCTGTCCAACTAATAGTCTTCAGTTATGTCTTGTTCTTCCTTTTTTCATTCTTGCAGGTTTTGGTTTGGGAATATACTGATTGTTTGCCTGATACTCAAGCTCTTTACGGAAGTAATGAATTGCTTTATTCAAACCTTCTTCCAATGGAACCTGTTCCCAAAAGTGAGGAGAGAATTGTATCACTCTAGGTTCACATCAGCTTATTTCACAACAGTATCTTTTACAGAACAGCTATCACAAGGGAGCCAGGGAGTCTCACTCTTAGCCAATCTAAGTATTAACAGCACCACATGCTGGTTACATCTCCTCACTGCTGATGCAGCTGAGCTTTAAGCAGCACATACAATTTCTGACATAGTAAGTCGAAAAATCCAACAAATTTAAATCTCACACATGGTTATGACTGGTGTGTTTAGTATCAAAACAGACATGCATAACTCTACTTTCAATTCCTAATGTATTGAAAGAGACAAACACCCAGCATTTAAGCCCCTTCTGTTTGTAAGGATTAAAGATCCTCTTTCGCAGCATGGTATAAAGCTGGCACCCAGTATCTCATTTGATATTCTTAAATCCTATACAAATAATTGTAATCCTACAAATTGCAGTGTTTAAATACAGGCATCGAACATGGAGACAGGAACAACAGAGGAGTTGTTTTCTCAGGAGCCATATGCTCTGACATGCTTGCTGACACCATCACCAGTATAGGAAGATAAAAGCAGCAGCACAAAAACTGCTTGCCTTGCTGTACCAACACTGTACTGCTACTTCAGAGCAAGTTCTGTTACTGCCCGTGCCAAACACGGAAGGCCAGAAACACAAAAGTTAAACCTTTCGTGTTTGCAACACTTTGCTATCACCCTCGTGCTGTCAGACATGGTCTATTAATTTCAGGTGCCTCTGTGAATCCTTTCAGAAGGGTCTGGATCTAACTTTTTCTATTATTAGGCTTACATTTACTAGGTAGGTTCACATGTTTCCTGGAACGATTTTTGTCTGCAAATTTTAAAAAAGGCTACAAACCACCATGCTAGTTAGAATGGGGAGCTGGCTAAGAAAGTCATGCTTTTTCCTGGGATTAGGCAGATCTTACCTCTCCAAGCAAACCAACTCCTGTTGCCAGCTACAGGAGTGAGGATTGCAGCAACACCAGCAAACCCATTAGCTATAGGCTTGGTAACATAACTATGTACCACATACTTCAAAGGATTTATCAGGCTTACAGAAATGTAAACAACTCATAATAGGCAAGTGAAAAAATTAAAATGTTAAAACTGTTCTGGAGATGGCATTAAGCAGATATTCCGGCAAGGGAGATTATTGTTATCATGTGGCCCTCCCTCAAGCCCCCCCTGCCTCCTGGTGTTTTTTCACACAACAACAGTAATTCATCTGTACATACCACAGGTTCCCAGCCAAGCAGTAACTTGGCTTTTCTGATGTCAGGTTTTCGTTTCTGAGGGTCATCCTGTGCTTCTGAGAGAAACTGGATTTCACTCCCACTGCCTATTAAACAAGACACTGTAATTTATCATCTGCAATTCACTATGATCTGCATTTACATCTTTTCTACCAACTGGAGCAGCAGGTTTTTCTGCAGCTCTCTGCTTCATAATTCAACCACTGAAATGCTTTGCACAGACACAGGTGCACTGCATGCAACAGCTGGGTGATCCACCTGTCCCACAGCAACACGGGTTCACAAAGCATTTCACAAAGATTTCAGCAGGGATTCACAAAAATTAAGTTACACTCATAGACAGTCTATTTACCTTCTATGAGGAAATGACTGTTTCAGTAGCCAAGGGCAGAGCAGTGGATATCACCTCCTTTGACCGCAGGGATCTTTCTGACACTGTCTCCCATAACAGCCTCACTGAGTGCTGGATGAGCAGTGAGGAGGAGGACTGAAAAGTGCAGGGCCAGGCCCAGAGGGTGGTGATCAGTTAGAGACTGGTAACTAGTGCTACACCCCAAGGGTCAACACTGGATCAATACTGAACTGCTGATACACCAGAGTACTGTGCTGCCATCCAGACCTCAAGAACGGAGGCTAGAGAAAGCCCTCATATGAACCTCATGAAATTCAACAAGTTCAAAGTCCTGAATCTGGGGAGGTACAGGCTGAGGACCTACCAGCTGGAACACAACTTGGCAGGAAAGGACTGGAGGTCCTGGTGGACACCAAGCTTAATATGAACCAGTCATGTACGCCTGCCACAAAGAAGGCAGATGATATCCTGGGCTGCAGAAATGCTGCCAGTCGAGCAAGTGAGATCAGCTTTCCCACTAATCAGCACTGATAAGATCCATACGGAGGACTGGGTCCAGTTCTAGGCTCCCCAGTACAAGAGAGACAGGGACATACAGAGAGAGTGCAACAAAGGGGCCGTGGTGATGATGAAGGGACTGGAGTATGAGGAGAGACTGAAAGACTTGGGGCCCTTCAGCCTGGAGAAGAGAAGGCTATGGGGAATTTCATCCATATGTACAAATACCAGATAGGGGGATTAAGAAGAGGGACCCAGGCTCTTTCCAGTGGTGCCCAGTGACAGGACCAGAGACAGTGGGCACAAACTGAAACACAGATGGCCCAAGGAGGATGTGGAGTCTCTACCCTTGGAGATACTTAAAAGCCATCTGGACACGGTCCTGGGCCACTGCTGGTTGTAGGTTGCCTTGCTTGAGCTGAGGGGTTGGACCAAGTGACCTCCAGAGGTCCTTTCCAACCTCAACCATTCCATGATTGTTAGCATTTCACATTACAAAAGGGCTTCAGTTTCTCTTCGCCCCTAATCTCCCGTCTAATTTAAATAACCAAGCACTTGCCTTTCCTCAGAACAATACACAGAAAGAGGCCAATTCTTCTAACCAAATCTAGCAAATAGTTTACATACCATTTTAGAACTAAACCGCCTCCCTGGGTGGACTGGAACACATCAAGTTGTTTGTAAACAGACAAATAGAGGTGACAATTACTCTATGCCTCTGATGGGTTTGGTGCTGTGATTTTTCCATTTCCTTCCCTGATCTGTGGATTCACGAAAGTTTTCCAGGGGGAACAGTCTTTTATTAGAAACACCACATGCATCAGCTTCTGTGTTACATGTTTGAACTCCTCTTTTTCAGATCTGTCAGAAGCACTTCTGGCATGTACAGACTAAAAGCCCTTGGCTAATGGCAGCAGGATGTTTCATCTCATTAGGGAGCCACGCCAGAAGACCAAGCACAACCATTTGCTTCCAATCTTGAGAGCTCCGATTTGCTACAGGTGTCAGAGCAAGAATGAAGAGGAAGCCACAGTGTTTTCTTCCCAGGTGCTGTCAACCCTTTCAAGAATCACTGTTAGAAACAGTGAAAAGAACAGAGAAAGACTGTTGCCACAGCATGAGGTTTTTAACGATAGCTGAAGGACCACAGCCTGCACAACTGTGAAGAACCACCTTCCTGAAGTATCCCTATTGCAGCTAAGATATTATGCAGGACATTTTCATTCACGTGTTTTACATTTCATTTATGTATTGTCCTCATGCCAAAACAAACCTAAAAAATTGTCTAAACATTACACAAATTAATGGGTATAGATCGCATAGATACACAGAAAATGTATTCATTCTACTCTTCATGCAATAGTTTACAGACAATTGAGAGGATTTAGATTATCTTATTAATATTTAATGAGATGATTAAACGCCTTTGATAACATTATTAATAAATCCAAAGACTAATTAAATTATCCGCATATTACACACACTAATCAAGTAATAATTATCTAACGACAATAAGTACTTCATAAACTTTACAAAGAATTACTAATCATACTCACCAACAAGTTTTTTAATTAACTGGGCAAACTCTAGGATAGTGTGCTCTTCTGGGTTTCCCTACAAACACAAGAGATGCTCATTTCAATAACAATTAAACACCTTACAACATGCTAGACACAAGATGGTTCCAACAGGGGCACGTTAAACATTAAGCTTTATTCTACTTTGAATAAAAAAGTTGGGAAAAAAAAGCAACTTCGACAAGCTCCTTACTCATCAGAAAATTTGTCTTCCACTATATTTGCCTTGGTAATTCGGTGTATTGTAGGGACGTGTCGTCCCCCAAAAGTCAGTCTGTAAAGAGTTGGCAATCACAGTAAAGGCCTATGCCACTGAGCAGCCCACACAGCCACATCAGCTGGAAATCTGGATTCAAGGACTGTGTCCAGTTGAGGACAGACATCATGAAGAAGTATGCTAAGTTCTTGGTTCATCCAAAGCTAGGAAACCAAACTCATTTAGCTGCAAACAACTGCTTCTGCATTTACTACAGCTTACATATCAATGGATAAGGGCTACTTGCTTTCCTATACAATAATCCTTTTTTTTTTAACCAACTTGCAAATAATCTCCTGATCAACATTTCAGAACAAAATGCTGAACACTTTCTGCTAGCATTAGCTCACCTTCATCAGACTCAATTCCCTCCATCCCTAGCTTTCCTTGTTTCAAAACTCTTCCTTACCACATCTCATTTGACCTAAAGCCAAGCACTTAAGATACATATAGATTTAAATGCTGAGTTTTTTGAAGACAAAGCATGTGATAGAGTTTAAACATATCGGCATTTGGATAGGAACACTGAAATTAATTCATGGCCACAGGAGAAAAGGAAAATCTAGTGAACAACTGCCCTGCAGAGTTGAGCATCCAATTTGGCAAAAGCTGGCATACTCAAGAAATGACTTGAGACATGCATCCTTTTTCTATTCTTACATCCACTGCTAAGAATAAGGTGACAACAAACAGGACGGAACAAAAATCTTACTAGACAAGTTAAGTTCCAAGCATTTCAAACAATATTAGAGAACTATACCACAAAATACTATCACATTTTCCTCTAATCCAGGGTAGTATGAAACGATTTCTAATTATCTAGAGCTAAGCATTCCTTCAGTGCTTTTTTCCCACTACAATCAGTCTTCAGTCATCTTCTTGGTGCACTTTGCATATGTCCCCCACACATTTTTTTTTCTTTCATATTCTAATTACATACATCTTCTTGCTAAAACAAATTAAAAATTCCAGCAAATTTATCCTGCTCTTGGAACTTTAAGATCTCAACACCTAGGGGCTTAGTCTTCTTATTTATAAAGAGAATATATGTTCTTCATAATGGAAAGACCTTTTTTGTTCCATTTATTTTTTCTAGAAATCGGTATCAGTGACAAGGAGGGAAACAGAGGTGATGCTGACCAGTGCACAGTAACTCAGTAGAGTGCAGCACTCATACTCACCAAGTTGACAGGACTGCTGACATTGCTGTTCATCAATGCCACCAACCCGTTCACAAGATCACTGTATAAGAAGGAAGAACAGATTGATGCAATTTCCACTTCTCTATAAAAAATATTCTTGTCTAAAAGAGAGCTGACTCCTAAGAGCTCCAGTAAAGCAGATCAGGCAGCTGAGGAATGCTGAAATCAGATTTCAATAGGTGCATGTTTTCTTGAGTGTTTGTATTAAAAAATGATTAATATTTCCTCTTCTCTCCAGTCTCCAAGCATATCTGGAGGCTGATTTCCCATGCATTTCAAACAGAATAGAGCAAGTTGTAATACAGAGGCACATAACACTACCACCTGCTTTGCAGCCTGTTGTTTGAATTGTCTTCTCATTTTCAAAAATTCTTAAACCAAGTTTGTTAAAAACCAGTATTTTGGTAAGACTTTCCCCCAGCAATATAACCCCAAGTTATTTTGGATTATTAGCCACAAACTTAGCACCTTGGCCCTTGACACAGAAATCCAGATCCTTTTCACGATGACTTACAGTCAGGAAAGGAATGGGTATGACCTGATGGGGTTTCTTCAACATCTACTACCACTGATACTACTTTCAGCAGAGGGAAAGAACATTTCCAAGCAATGAATGATTAAAACAACCCGGAAGTCCAGCATGGGTTTTTTAGCTTTTTTCTTGTGCAGAGTTTGCACACCAACCACAGCAGTCCCAAAGACACGAGGTGGCAGCATTGCATTAAAATGCAAGCAGTGACAAACTGCTCAGCTCTAAAAACTTGTCTGTTACTTGCTGTCTCTGGAAGGGAAGAGCATGTTAGTATCTCAAGTAAAATTCCAAACCAATTAATGTTTTTCTTCTTGATACTTTTAAAAACTTCTGCGTCGCCCTTCTGAAAGTAAAGCTGGCTCCTAAGAGCTCCAGCAAAGCAGATCAGGCAGCTGAGAAATGCTGAAATCAGATTTCAGTGGGTGCATGATTTTTTGAGTGTTTGTATTAAATGATTAAAACAAGTAAAGCAAATGCACACGCATACAAAGCTGACCAGGCTAACAGAACCATGAAGTAAATTATCAGCCAGTACAAACGAGGCTTACCTGACATACTGGAAAGCTCTCGTCTGAGTTCCAGGTCCATAGACCTAAAATCAGATGAAAAAATAGGAAAGTTAATAAATACAGAATTCCTCTCTACCCCAATTATCTTTTCTTTACCTTTCTAGCAAAATGTCTCAAGGAGAAACACTTGAGACACAAGCTCAATGTTACAGGAATGGAAAAAATTGTGCTTGCAGAGCCTTTGGCAAAGTATCAGTTCTTTGAAGGTCGTCTTCGTCTTGGGCCTGCCTCCAGTAAACATATCCCTAGGCATTTTGTTAACCAGAACTCTGCATGAAGGAAACATTCTCAGGGGTGTAGGACAGAGTGATGCTTTGTCCTCTCCTGGAATACTGAAAGAAGGTGCAGCCTGCACTCAGCCAGAGAAGAGTGCCAAATATTTAAAGCAAACTTCAGACTACTAAGATGTGGTTATGATGAGCAATTTTGATTCGCTCATTAACAACAGCCAGCTTCAAAGAGACCACTAAATGTTAGTGGTCTCTAAAAAAATTGTCAAGAGAAACAGCACTGTGTTTAAAGCAATCAGGACAGAAAAAAACCAAAACCACGTGGCTCTAAATATTACTGTCTAGGGAAATGGGAAGCACAGTAATTTCTGGATTATGTTACTCCCAAAGTCACCTGTACAGATTTGTATCAAAACCTTCGAAGGGGAAAAAAAAGTCTCCTCAGGTAACATTGCTGAAGTTCAAACAGACATTAATGTATACTTGAAGTGTACAGAATGGTATTCGATACCATTACTTTTTTCACAGTTTAACTGAGAGTAGTACTGAAGTCTCTAGAACATGAATACTTACATTGTGAAAGCTATCAGTAGGCACATTTAAGTGGTGAAAACATTTCAGTTTAACTGGGGACACACACATCTTACCATCAACCTGCTACAACAGAAAGGCTTTTGGAAGGACAGAATAGAAAGCATGCTTGTTTTCCTCGAGGACAGAAAGGACAGTACAATTGGTACACAGGCCATCTGTTACTTGGTAAGCCTTGTGCTCTCTGAGGCTGATTCAGAGCCCAAAAGAATTCACATTTCAGTACACATTGGGTAAGATCAGGGGTCTAAGAGTTTACCTAAAACCTGATTCAGAGAGGAATGCATCAGGAGCACACTGACAGCCTGATGGACTCCCAAATAAACAGGAAGCAGATTTATGTATTTATATAGAGCTTCCTGCATTTAGCTTTACTTTTAGCTTGTGGGATAAGTTTTACAGCACTAAGTATCTGCACACGATTTTTGCAAAGTCACCCGTGTGGTTATCTTTCCCACGTGCAGGCAATGGCTGGAAAATACAATATAGTTTCTATCTCTCAATTTCTCTTGATAAATTTTTCCTTTACAATAGCAAAACAACAAATGTCACGTTTGCATAGGCCACAATTTATACAAATCAGTGACATTGTTCACTCAAGAGATTATTTACTCCATTTGAACAGTACTCTGAACTGAGAGACTGAATACATAGAGTTTCTAAAGAGATCAACACACTTGGTAATCCTGTCAGCCACATTCTGTGATGATACAGGAGTCAGTTTTTTATAGGTCTCGGCCACTGCTTATTGCTGATAACTCATTTTATTTGACCTGGTCAGCTAAAGAACTCTTCCCTTACTTCTTTCCTCAGATTCAGTAATTTTCAACATCAGACAGTTATTCCCTACAGAAACAGTGATGTTGGGCAAAACACTTTATTTTAACCCCTATTACAATTACATTCTTGCTAAAGTTTAGACAGCATGGCAATTATAAAGTAAGAGCTTCCAGTGTCCCCTCCCACAGAAGAACACGGACTCCAGACTTCTCTTATTGATGCTCTGAAATATCCCATGGATTGTATGTTTTAAAATAAGGCAAGTGCTTCATATTTTGTAAGGCTTCACAAACCTTCCAGTTAGTGTTCTCATTCTGTTCTTATAAAAGATTACAGCACTACTGCCAATAAAACTTGAGAAACTATGCATGAATCAAAAAAACATTTGACAGGCCAAACATGGCAAGAGCTTGCTATATGCACAGGGGACCAAACCTAAAAAATGGAAATACCTTCTGATCCTCTATAAGCCAGTAAATTTTCTAAACAGCATTCAGAGGCTCAGACTTTATGCCCAAGGATGCCATCGTGGGAACATTGACACTGACAAATCAGCACATGGCCCACTCATATTTTGATACAAGCAAGGCCTACAAGGATCCAAAGTGTCAAAACAAGAAGCTCCACCTTCTTGTCTGCTACTATTTGTTTAGTGTCTTCCAATAAGCAAGTTTGGGGAGACACTTCGGTAAGAAAATGAAACTCTTTCTGCAGGAATTTAAGTTCCCTTTTTTTAATGTTTTGATAGGAAAAAAGCACTGACCCACGTGGTTGTGCTGTCTATGTAGTGCTGAAGGGACTCCTGTCAGGGACTAGACAAGCTGGGCTCAATGGTTTAGTCAGCTACCCAAGACTTAGCCCCAAGATCTGCACTCTTAAGGCTGACTTATACAGCAGACTAAACGTCATATGCCCCAGTAAACACTGGCCAGTGAGTTACAGTCAGCATCACACAACAGCTACCACACACCAAGCACTAACAGTGATTTCTACAAAAGCAGTAAATCTCTGGGGGAAAAAAAATCTTTAGCAGAGGTGGCGAACACAGCATTACTGCAGGCTTGTTACTCTGAAATAACCACAAGCCTAAACGAGAAATTTAGCAAAGGCTAGGAACAGAGTAGCCAAGATTGGTCACTGATGACATTAAAAAATAGTAACAAATTGCCTAAGTGACCAATCATTGTTAAATAGCAAGCAAGTAAGCAAATGCTGACCTCCAGGGAAGACCAATCTTTTAAGAATTATCAGTGTACTTAAGTCAGGTGATGTGCATTGCTTTGCGGAACATACATACTTTGAACTCCTTAAATTTTCTTTCTTTGTAAAGAGTTCTAGATTTCACTCTGTCAGTAGGGTAGTATCTACCACCAAAGTTTTGCAGGGGGTAGCCATACTTTGGCACATTATTTTAAAAAGATTAAAGTTAGAGGAGATCTATCGCATGACACCAAGCTTCATCTTGCTTGGGTGTGACTTATTCCCTGGCCTAAACTCTTCAATGCTCTGCCCAGTTTCAGATTTTGCTCTGTAAGAATTACAGTAGTGGGAGTTGCCACAAAACTTTCATCCTTTTTCTCCTTGCATTGTCTGCTGCTTCTTAGAGAAATCCCTGACTGAACTCTGGATTTTGTTTATTTCCCCAATACAAAGAATGCTGAAATGCTTGTGCAGTTTGCAACTGGTAGCTTTGTTTCTTTCTGGGAAAGAAAGATCAACCCCATCAACAGAGCACATCTTCAGATATGTAATTCCATATATTTAAGTTTGGTATACTGGAACACTAAATTTTGGAGGAGGAGAACATCAGTATTTTCTAAAATCTATCCTCATTTGCAACACACGAGGACAGGATATAAAGGTGAATGGTTCTCCATATCACCAGGACGTCATTACTTACTGTTAGTGGTTCTCCCTGGAGAGCTTGTAGGATGAAATTACTGACAACTCTTCCATCATTCATATGCATTCGAGGACCAAAGGTATTGAATATTCTGGCAACCCTCACTTCAACTCCTTCCTGTAGCCAAAGAAAAAAGAATTGTTATTTCCTTAATAAAAGCGTCTTTATCCCTAAAAGTGTGAACTCCCCCCTGTCAAAAAGCTTTTTAAGAATCCCTCCTTCAGCTTTAACATGTATTGTTTTCTAATAATGAAACACTTCAAATCTCTCCTCAGCCCTCCTGAAAAATGTAGTGCATACAGCAAGGTAATTTATACCAGTTCTCAGTGCTAGAAAAGCTCATGATTTTAGCACATGCATTTTCTTCCACGAAGAACTTTTAAGATTTTTCAATAATACCCTTCCAATAACATCTTATTTCACCTGGGACTTAACTACTTTTTTTGCTCATAGGTGAAGTCTCACAATCACCAGATACAGTACCAAGGCAGCATTTCCATAGATTACAAAAGTCCATAGTTTAGAAAACCTGAACATGTCAGAGAAGTATCTTTTACAAAAGCCATAAAGTGGTTTTGTAACCACAGCCACAATGTTTTCTAGCGCCCTTCTTATTAGCCTGTGTAAATGCATGCATTACAATCAAACTCTTCAATGGCATAGTTTTTTCCAAGAAACATTTTTATCACTTCCAGAAGTCCTTCTACAGAATATTTTGCAAATCTTCAAAGCAAAACGCAACAAATATGTGAAATTGGAACCTTTCTGGATAAAGCATTTTAACAGTTAGAGACTGCAGGAATCTCTCTTGAGTTATTTTGATTTGACACATTCGTTTGGACAAGCCACAGTTTATGACAAAGCCTGCAAGAAGGATGTTTGGCTCTTGTGAGCTAAAACAGGAAACTGCTGAGTTCAGAGCAACACGGTATGCTGCAAGCAGATAGATGCTACCACCTGAGAGTGACGGTCACAAGGTAGGGGAGAAGGTGTCAACCTCAGTGCAGGCCTCTGTATCCTCCTCATATTACCTGGTTCTCCCACCTCCCAGGAAAAGACATCCTTGTATCCGTTACAGGAAAAAAATTGTCTGAAGCAAACTCTATGTGCACTGATTCAACTGAAGTCACAAGCACAATGTTCTGGAGTTGCAAACATTCCTTCCATAATTATTCCTTCAGAGGATACACAGAACATCTTGTATTTTCCATATATTTTACTAAGGCTTAGACCAATGCTTGCTGTTGTCTTGGAGGAGGGTGTATGTGGAAGAAGTGTATTGTTGGTACATCCGTGGCTGAAAGCTGCAGCTCACATACACTTCACTCAGAAGGGACCTGGAAACACATTTTTCTTCTAAATTAATGTAGCTTCATGTACAAGAGGCACTTGCAGGAAAATGGGACCTTCTCTCCTAGGTCTCCACATGATTCATGAACAAATGAATCCTCAAAGATGTTTTGTGAAAGCAGTAGAACTACCTTTTTACAGGTAAGAGACAGGCAAAAGGGACATTTAATACATCACCTATTTCTTGGTGTTGAGAAATCAGAAACACCAAGTAGTACAAGTAAAGCCCAACACCTCCCAGCACGGAGAAAGTCAAACAACATTCAATACAATTTAGCTGCAGGTAAGATTTCATTTGTCACGATCAAACCCTGTTTGCAATTGCAACTAAATGGTAAACTAACAGTAACAAGGGAGGTAACTATTGTGCCACAGGAAAAGATACAGTCTTTGTCCAACAACAAGCCTGTATCCAGAACAGAGCGAAGAAAATAACCTCACAACATCCACTGGGTCCTGCTCTGGAAAGAGCAGAAGTCCCTTTCCATGCAAAATGCATCAGCTGGGAACATACTTTATTTCTTGTTAGCTAAAAAAGTACAGAGGTGTAATATTTCAAATATATACCTCCAGCAGCACATTACAGAACCATTCCCAAAGCCTCCACTGCATTTTGAAAGACATACTCTTAGAGAGTTGCTCCTTCCTTTGTTCTGCCCAGCACTTTATCTTAAAAAGGAGACTGACTCCTTTAGGAAGGGATTGTATTTCATGTGGGCTTTCCAGATGCTGCCATTAATAACAAGTGCAGAAAATAAGGCACTTGGAAGCTAGTACTCAAGATAAAAATAACTCATTCAACAATGCTGACCAAAAAGCCTCTCTTGTACTGCACAAGTTACAGTAGCAGCCTTATTTTCCAGTATTGGTTGGAAACTAGCAAGGGATCTAGAAAAGAAAAACAACACATTCTCTATAGGCACTTACTCATAGTCACAATGAATCCATTATTTATTTTCCCTTCTATTTATTCACCTCACCCCACTGTAATGTTGTCTTTTAAAATGAGTAACTTTCTATTTGTAGTGTCATCTAGCAAAGCTTTTCTCTGCAGCCTACGGCTTTGAAAAATCTATTTTCTATGCAGCTAAATTTTCATTTGGCCCTTTAAAACTGGAATCTATCTTCTCAAAAGAAACTCTTCCACAGACAAAGAGATTTTGGAGCCAGTAACTTAAAAACTGTCAAAAGTCTCCTTTTGCTGTTTCATGAACATCTCATTTGAAGTGATCCTTTTTATCTATTGAGTAACTCCACCCTTTTTGTATTAATTGTCTATGTCTTAGCTATGTCCCGTTACTCTGAATATTATCAACAACATGTAGTAATGACTGACTACCTCTACCACATTCCCACTGTCAAAGTCAATTACTCCCCCAGGTTTGCAGCAGTTAAGTCATGTACAGTACTTTATTACATCCTAGAGAAAAGAGAAAAACCTCTTTGGCTCATATTTATACTGCTAAACAAAAGAGAGCTTGAGACTCATCCCTAATGCTGAGATCAAATGTGATCAACTGCCTTCTGTCCTCACAGTTCAAGACAGTGCCTTCCTACAGCAGACTGATCAGAAAGAAAATTCCTTGAGCAATCCAAAAAAGAGCCTGAGACCAAGATCATAAAACGCAGGATTGTGGGCTAGCAAAACACTTCAGCTCACTCTATTATTTATCAGTATGAATTTCTTCACAGAGACTGTGCCTGCACAGATGAAAAGAAACAGTAAAGAAGCAGGAAAGATTGTTATGGTTTACGGAGATGCCTCCTTCAAATAAGTACTCAAGACTATTCTCTAGCTGTCAGTCAAAATGCAGCATTCGTTATCCGGTCTCCCCTGCAAAACAAAGCTGTCCTGGTTTTCAGCATGAGTCTTTGCCAGTGCTTTAGATCTAGAGATCCCAGCTCCAGAAAGTATCAAGGATGCTATAATAACTTCTTAATTTAAAAAGACTTATTTTAATTTTATAAGCTTTTTAAGAAAAGGTATCTCCTTGTGTTGACTGTCTTAGATCAATACAATGCAAATGCCAAGAGTTTCTTTCAACCAAAACAACTTGAACATGGTATGTTGTGGCTGTAATTCAAAAGGGTATCAGGCAAGCTTCTCCTATTAATTACAAGTACTTCCTTCTTTGCAAAGTCTGTGGATCTATCTGAACAGCAAATATGAGTTAGAGCTCCCTGCATACAAAATCGGGGAAGGAAAAGCTACACATTTCTGCTCTCCAGCAGACAACCAGAATTAAAAAAATCTGCTCGGGAAGTGCAGACAGTAACATGGGTATCACTGTGACCTGATACAAATCTTTACCAGTGTCTCAGCCAAAATTATTAGATTATTGCCTGCATTCCCTGCTCTAACAGGCACTTTCTCACTGATTCGTATTCTTTCCCATGAGTTTCAGAGATCATTAACTCTCAAAATTGTTCCCAAACCCCTGAATTGCAATCACAGCAGAATTACTAGCACAGTGTTCACTGGATCCATCCATGATGTGTTTAAGCTACAATACTCTACAATGAGGCTGGGTCCAGGGAATTTTATTTATATGTACTGTCAATTGTATAAACAAAATGCCATTAATATGCAGTTACTTTTTTTAATGCTTTTACTATTATTTTCCAAAAACAGCGATGTTGAGATCTGAACTTCATAAGCACTAAAGCTCCTAAACAAGCTAGGAAGGACAGCCTCAATCATCTGACTCTATACTTTGGGCATAATGCAGATCCCTGAATACAGCCTACAATTTTATGGTTGAAACATTACCATGCTTATAGTTCAACACTTCAGCTATTCTAAGGCAATTCCAAAACTATCACTCAATGTGATAGCTGTATCACAACCAAGCCCATTTGTTACCATTGAAGCTTTCAGAGTCACATAGCTGGTATGAAAAAATGGATGAAGAAAGTGGAAGGAGAAGAAAAATTTTCCTGTAACATTCCCTAGTGACCTGAAGTGCTGTTTTAGCTCTGGAGAATTTTCTTACAGGTCAGTGGCATAAGAAAAGAAGGAAATCTAGTTCACAAAACACCCTTAATATACACAGCACTTAAAATGCTGTGTATTTGTATCTACAACACATCTATGCAGATGATGTAAATCCCTGCCACAAAGGTAGTATCAGATTCTGGTCAGTATTTAAATTAATCCAGAGTATCGGAGCAAACTAATACCTAGATTTCCAGGTAGCTCCAGAAGGCCAAATGCAATTTTTTTAAGGTTGAACAGATAACCGAATGGCAAGTCCTGAACAAAGCATGAAATTAACACTGCGATACTGCGTGCTGAAACTCCCCTCCCATGGCTTTTTCACGTGATAAAATCAAGAAATGCTTAATTCATAGGGTCAAAGTGAGTGAACAGAACAACACTGCCAGCAGAAAAATATGCACCAAAAATGCCTCAGGCAGGACAGGCTACTGAGAAACTCCGACAATAGCAAATAGTCAACTTTGACTAGATTCGAAAACCATTCTGATTCAAACAGGCTGTCTGGAAGTATAACATAGAAGTTTAATTTTACTTCACATTGTTTGGAAACACTATTAGGTATTTAAGGTACCTAGCAATGTGCATAAAGATGGAAATCTTTATAAGAAATGACCAAAAAATGCAAAATAACTTCACCTGTTTCTTCTTTTTATTGAAGCTGAGAGATTCTGGAAATATTTTAGTCTGAAATACTGCAAATCCTATTGTTTGGGGCTAGGTCATTCCTACTGAAAATCCTCTTAAACAAACAATGCTTATTTACATAGAGGAAATCAGACCTTCCCACTAGCAAAAGATAAGGTTTACTCCACTAATAACAGCATATCATCCAAACATCTTTCCCCACGCCAGCTCAACAGTTTTTCAGAACATATCTGAACATAGGACAAGCTTGGGCAGACCTCACTAACCCATAATAAAGTACAAGAAATACGTCACAGAGCTGCCCCTAGGACAGAGAGCTCATTTGCATCGTGAGTTTTTACTTAATGTATGTGCGCACTGCAGTTTCACCTTACAAACCTTTACTATTCATTGTAAATCCTGCATAAAATTTATGAGATACTATCATGCCTCATCCTGTGGTTTTAAGATACAGCCCATGATTTTAAAAATTACCTGCTCATGCCCTTCTAAGAGAATACTGCAGTGTGTACCACAAACCTGCAAAAAATGCAACACCCTAGAGCACAAGAATTTCTCATAAAAACCGCAATCTTCAACTGCAAATGGATTTCCAGACCGACAAGAAATACTTTGCTACAGTGAAATATTGGAGACATCATCCTGAACAAGAGCACTATCACCATGTTGGACCTTAAATGATTTAAAAGAGAACAAAGGAGACAGAACCTCTGCCTTCTCTGTCTGGTACAAGTGATAAGACAAAATTACTAAAACTCTATACTAAAATACCATGTCTAAAGTCTTATCCCTTCAGCTTGATTCTGTTTTCAAGGTTTATAAAAGCACTTAGAATTTTATAATTTAAAGGTTTAAAACTCTATAGAATATCCAATGTTTGATTTATAGTTTTGTATATTAAGGCTGCAAATAACAAGAAATACTGATACAATTTTCTTTAGTGTGCCACCTTTGTTAATTGAATAGTCTCTTAGAGCCTAGCTGAACCACCATTAAGCAAGATTTACATACAGGTAAAGAGTCAACGCTATGTTTGTTAATGATGAGTTTCTACTTGCTGGTTATGAAACCCAAGGAAACTGGCATGTATAATTTCCCAAACATATTTTAAAATTGCATTTTTATCCTCACGTTACCGTCTTTGTCTGAAAACAGGCATTACATAGCTAGGTATTTATATCTTCCATTAAATTCTGTGTTTATACCTACATAATTTTAAGACATTTCTAAAGTGCTTAAAATACACCGCTTCTCTATAAATACTCATTAAACACCTTCCACATCCTTACCTGTATATTCTGATTTTGATTATGCTCCTTCAACATTCCACGTTTATTAGTAATGGCCCTATTCAGCCCCATTGACTTCTCAGCACAGTAAGGTCACCTCAGTTTAATCTGTCTAAAAACTATTTCCTATACTGAAAGACATATTATACCTATTATGAAGACTAAAGCACATTTTCTACAAGAAGACTGCTCATCTGAAAACACACAACAGATGGGAGCAATAAAACCTTCCCATTAAAGAAAACAGATTTTGCTGCAACAGAGTAAGTGCTCCTACTCGAGACGTTCTCTTTTGCCCTCCGACCCCTAAATACACATACTCCAGTCTTGCCATACATTGGCCTTCAATAATTACAGAAAAACCAACAAATGTGATTCAAGTTTAATACCTGCTTCATGTATGCATAGCACATAGTCTCTGCAACCCGCTTTCCTTCATCATAGCAGGCTCTTGGACCTATTGGATTCACATGGCCCCAATAATCCTCATTCTGAGGGTGAACTTCAGGATCTATGGGGGAAAAAAAACCACTTTAGATTATGATATATCAAAAGATGACTATATACGACAAAACTTTCAGTAGAGCATTTCTGTTATACAAGTCAGCACAGCTTCTCTCTGAATTACGCATTTTAAAAAATCTTACATTTTACCACAATTTCTTAAAAGTGCAATCACTGGAACCATGAAAACGGCAGTAACAGAAGACGAAAGACTAGTAAAATAACAGGGTACAGGCAAACAACAGCCAGCAACAGCCTTCCCTAAATGAGTGTGTGAACAGAGGGTTAAATTCAACTCTTCTCTGCAAAGACAGACTACCTCAGGGGCATAAATATGACTTTTACCTAATGTGCTTCAGAGGAAACATTATCGGTTACGTAGGCAGCAGTTATGCAGGAGGAATTATAGGTTATGTAGGAAAGTAAAGCACATTCAAATTTCATAAAATAGGAAACAAGAAAAGAAAAATGGAGAAAATAGAGATGTACTGCATTTCCTTAAGAGGTAAGAGTGATGTACCACAAAGTACTTACATTTCTTCTATTTTACCCTAAGCATTTTTACTAGCTATCACTGGGGACAATCAGGTTAGACAATCCTTTGGTTTGATCCACTATAGAAGTTCTTGATTTTAAAAAACAACCAGCCAAAATACCAATCACCTATGAACCTTGATGGTGTGTGCTTTATATGCTTGAAAAAATACAAACACTTGGTTAAATTTCCCCCTTTGCTGTCTTTAGGACAGTATAATTTCTACTGGGTTTGAAGTTTGCATACGTTACTACAGAACTTCCTAGTGTTGAAAGGTAATTTTTGAAACAACCTTGACAGTCAGATCTGATTAAACCTTCCTGATTTTATGCTGCTCAGATGGGATTATGGACGAATTTGTGCCATATGAAAGCCAAGGAGCAATGGTAAATGCATAGAAGTTTTACATGATCATAAAAGCCCATAGCAATCTTAAAAGGGCCTGAAAAGAAGCTGTGGGAAGGGAGATACTTCAGCAGAGAGTTTGTTCAGTTACAGAAGAGTCCTTGGGGCCACCATTTTTCCCTGTAGAGCCTGACCACAGATAATCTAAGGCTTAGGAGGCAGTAGGAACGCTGCACATGCTCAAGTCACTTAGGCTGGCCAACCATCTTGGGGATGATTGCTTGGGCATTTACTTTGAATCTTCTTGGCTGAAGTTTCTCCGCCAAAAGTGTACTCCTGGAGGCACATTCTTTGTCCTTCCTCACATTTTGCTCACAAAGCTTTGTATCCTGTAACACAGATGACCATTTTTTGTTCACTTGTTTGCTCTTTATAGCCAAGACTCTCACATCTACTCTCGCTGAGCAGGTGACTGTGCTTGTGTATCTCCACTAATCTTGCAAGACTGTTACTATCAATTAAGCAATAGTTCAGAACAGAAGGAAGTTTCTCTAGCAGGCACAGGGTCTGTTACACACCCAAGGAAGTACTAAGGATTCTTGCTGCATCCAGTCACCATTCTATCCATCACTCTCTCACTCCTTCACTTCTACCAGTAAGAGGAAGACTGAGAGCACTGCCGAATATTACATTTTAAGAGACACCAGAAGAATCTGCATGCACAACCAGTATTTTCTTAGCTTGGAGGTTATGTCCTTGTCTCTTATACACCAGGGCAATTACTAAACCTTAACAATACAATTCCTATGTGATAGGAAAAAGAGATACATATTTACTATTGAAATGATCTTTCTTCTCAGGTTTTTATTATGGCATCTGGACTTTAGAGTACAACACTCAATTTCCCCACAAGCCCTTTGGAAAAAGAGACGTAAACCAGGACACAGGAAAGGTACAGACAACACCCCAAGTCTCCTGCCACCACTCTTGACTAGAAACATAAAGCAAGCACTGTAAATGTCCTTCTCACATTTTAAACTCTAAGAAGAACATCTCATAAAAAAGCAAGCTAAGACAGTGATGAAAATCTATCATTCTGGTATCTGACAAAAGATGTGTAAATAGCCTTTTACACAGTCATATCTGAAGAGCTCTAAATATTTTATTTTTCTTACCTCCATAAACCTCTGATGTAGAGGCCAGCAGCAGCCGTGCTCCAACACGTTTAGCTAAACCTAGATTTTGGGCAATGGGGAAAGAAGAACATAATTAGAGCAAGTGCAAGAATCTTTCGCTCATGTCAGCTGTTTTAGTGTGATCCTGTTTTATATGCTTTTAAAGAGAATTGTAATTCTCTCTAGGCAAATTTAGCTGTAAATCACATCCATAGCTCCCACTCCCAAACTAGCAAACTTAAGATAACAGCAGAGCAGCACCTGCATGTGATGTGTTTGCTTCTGGGACTAGCAGTTGCACTGAATCAGGATACAAGAACTTAATCTATTACAACCTAAATAAAGGCCAAGGAAGCATTCCACTTAGGAAATCAGGATCTTGAAACAACACAGTATATTATGATTACCAAATCCTTCTTTACATAGATTAAAGACAAGCTATGTAAAAAAACTTACACAGAATAACATGTTACAGGACAAAAATCAATAATTTCTCCTTTATTATGCCCTTTTAAACTGCTTGGATGATCCTACCTATCACTTGAGATTATTCTGCATTCCATTTCAATGGCTTTCTGGTCTTCATGCTGGCATGGCAAATAAACAAATCTCCCACCTATGCCATTCTGGTACCTCAATAGCTCCTGAATCACTCGATTCTCTGAATTGTACTCTCCAGAGTATCACTCAAATAAGAAACTCAGCTGTGTTAATGCCCAGGAGTTTTTCAGACTCGTAACGACTCTTAGGATCACTGACACACAGATCAGTCTGCATCATATACCAAATGGCACAAAGATGGGAGGACAAAGTAGTGAAGGCTTGAGGTCTTCTTTTCACCGACCCATTCCCAGCATCAAAACTAACAGACAAAGCTGAAAACACTGCCTTGTAATTATCCAGCATGAAGCTAGACATGAAACACTCTCTCAGAATTTGCTAGCCAAGGCATGCACAAGAGGGTGCAGTACTCCTGATGTCCGGAGTTTACAGAACCAGTGCAGTTCCACCTAGTTCAATGTTTGCTGAGGTGGAAAGGAACAGTCACTTATGGTAACCGTGGGAATCTTCTGCAGTCACCAAAGTGAAAACTGCAGTCATGAACATAAATGTGCTATAAAATCTCACGTTCTTAATTGCTCCAATGACTTCTGTAATTACTGCACACTCCATAGCCAATTTACAGGCACAAACTTCTTGTGCTTTGACAGCCATGTTGTCAGTGTCCATTTGCAGATATATTTAAAGGAAAAGGACAAAAATCTTCAAAGAGGATAAAAATACCCTCAACCTTATTTTGCTTAAAGAAACAACTTTTTAAAATGTACAATTCATTTGCTTCATCCTCCCTTCTCCCCAGAAATTCTGTCAGGATTACATGATGTCTAACCAAGTTAAGTAATAAAAAAATTCCACTTACCCAGCATGTTTAGTGTCCCGATAGTGTTGGTCTTCAATGTTTTTATAGGATTATACATGTAATTTGGAGGAGAAGCAGGAGATGCTAGATGATAGATCTGGTCCACTACAGAAAAATGGAGGGGATAGCATTATTATTTTCCCACATAACACATTAAATGAGAAAGCATTAAAGTCGAGAAACAAGTATTCCTTAGGGCATTTCCTAGCACTGGAACCCAGCACTTCCTCTATTGATACCTACAGATGATATGTACACAAACCTGTTGTAACTCTAAAAGAACCTTAATTTTTACTAAAACAAAACCTAGAACATAATGTAACATAGCAACACTGTTGACATGGATATGGACGTCTGTGTTGGTGTTCACACTTTCAGCTTACAAAAAAACTAGCTGAGTACTTCAGAAATGTTTAGAAGCTGCAAAAGTATTTGCAACATTCTGTTACCCTCAAGTTTGTAAGTGGCTACAAGCTTCGGAGTATTTTTCTAAAATAGACTGTGAAGCAAAAATGGTGGAAACATTTTTTCAATATGACAAGAAACTTTTTAGGAAAATTAAATACTGTATTTTTATTTCTGGACCATCTGTCAATGAAACATTAATGGGCTTTGTATCATTTATATATTAAATATACATGGCAAGAGACAAGTATGCAACTTTTGTCTTTTTTTTCCCTGTTACTTTTGTTATGTATATGCAATGCTTTGGATAATACAGCATTTTAGCTTTAATTAAAAAAACAAACACACAAATCAAAACCCAATACAGAGATTTCAGCACACTCCTCCACTCCCTGTTATGAAATTCAATCAGCACTAGTTGAAACTCATTGTCTGATATGATTGAAGGTTGGAGGTATTAGAAACAAAAGACTGTTAGAAACAAAAGATATTTTTGTTAAATTACAATAAAAACAAAGCAATGAAAATTGGATTCATTTTCGTAGGCAGTATCTGATATTCAAAAGCTCAACCTGCAAGCCTTTCATAACCTGACTGTTGTAAATATGTAAATATCTTTCTGTCTTCTATGTAACTTGAATCACAGCAAGCCAGAACTATGTATAAAAACCCACCCAGAGATAAGTAACTGCAAAAGAAAAATTTAAACGTAATCTCAAATGAGAGATGTGATGTTTAAGAAAGAACAAATCCCCTACACCAAGGTCATTCAATAAAAGCAATCAAAAGGTAATGTAATAATTAGAACAGGCTGACAAAAGAAAGGGAAAATAACTCCTCTGTGTTTCCAAAGAAAAGCTAGTTTGTTTTGTTTATTTTTTTAAGAACACTCGACATTGAAACCAGAAAGAAGCTGGAGAAGTCAAGGCTAGCTGCTATTCTGACAGAAGAAAATACTGCGTGGCATAAGGCTGTCTTGCCCTAGAACAGAACACCACTGGTCAAACAAATGTTTTCCTTTTAACTATTTCCCTAGGTGTTTTATTATTAAAAAGCAGTAGCAAATCCCAGTATTAAAAAATAAACCTGTATTTTGACCACATATTGATTTCTCTTAGCCCTCTGCTGGAGGCTTTAACTTCCACAGTATCTGTGACATAATGAACTTTTTCCTCCAGTTTTAAATTACTTTTCTTACTTAAAACAGGGTAGAAGCATCCTTAGCTTTCAAAGTAAAAATACCAAAAACAAAATAAAATTTTTCTTTTTCTCCATTTAAACGCAACTATACTTGCTTAAACAGCACAAGCTGTATATGAGTTACATCTAGTAGGGAAAAAAAAAAATTCAGAATGGTTTGAGTTGAAAGAGACCTTAAAGATCACCTGGTTCCCACCACCCTGCCATGGGCAGGGACACAATCCACTAGACCAGGCTGATCAAAGCCCCATCCAGCCTGAACGTGAACACGTTCAGGGATGGGGCATCCACAATTTCTCTGGGCAACCTGTTCCAGTGCCTCACCACCCTCACAGTAGAGATTCTGTTTCCTATCTCTAGTCTAAACCTACCCTCTTACAGTTTAAAGCCATTTCCCCTTGTCCTATCACTACATGAAAAAATAAAATATCAACTATGAAGTTATCCCCTGCTTTCAACTAGCTGAGAACACTGAAATATTAGAGGAATGTGCTTCCTGTTGAAGACTTCCCTTCC